>JAVIWB010000805.1:0-174993 GCA_031893035.1 Dermolepida albohirtum | reverse complement strand
TAGTTTAATTTTAAAAATCTATGTAATCTAGGATGTAAAAATTTATAATGTAACGGTGAGGTCACCTTTAGTTGTCAAGATGGCCGAACTGTAGGGTATTTTTTCAAATTTGAAATTGGCGGGTAAATGAATAGTAACTTTAGATAGAATAGGTTGATAAAGTAAGTATGTAAGAAGGTTGACGTTTGAAAAGATTCATGAAAGATACTAAATAAAATAATCTTAAAGGAACGCGGGTGTTTTAATTTTAATAAAGCCCCCGACACTTTCAGTCGTAATAGCATTAATTATTACATCATTATCATCAGCACATCGTTTCAATATCAACTCTTGTGACACATTTAATATCACATGACGAAAATCCTCGAAAATTCCCATCAAAAGCTTCATAGGAATACAAATACTAAAATTACCTCTACCATCCAATACTGGAGCCTTTCCTGTTGGGAAACCCCAACCACAATTGTCTAATTTATTCACATAACTTGGACTACAAGAAAAATATCCCTTCATAGTTGAAGTTATACCAACATTCCTTACTTCATCTACCTCAACTCCACTAATTACATATCTGATATTACTAAACATAAAAGCTGCTGCGTTATGAATTAAAAATGCTGTAGCACTTGTTTTACTGTCATCACTAGCTAAACGTAATTTTCCTTCAATTAATAATTCCGACTCTGCTGGATATGTATATTTATCTATTTCAGGTATTACAATCCTAATTTCATCATTATTCGCATATTTTGGTGAACCAAAAGGTACGTGATTATGAAATTCCATCTCAGTAATAGAATTATCAACACGAACCTTACTTAATACATCTAAAATATCCATCCTTTATATTGTAGATTTTTATATATACACCCACTTCACACAAACAAATTTCTTCTTACACTAAAATATGATCCTCTCTTTACTTCTTATTAATCATAAATTTAATATCAAAAATATTCCTCTTACGCTGATTGTCTTATACCAGAACTTTCAAACCCAAGCTCTCCAAAAGTTTTTTATTTTTATAACTTAAACGATTATGTACAACTTTTCTGCTAATCACATTCAGCCACTTATTTCCTGATCTTCGCACAAATTTCCTCGTCTTTTTCCACAATTTATTAACAATATTACTCTTTTTCCTCATATTAATAACACTGTTTTCAACTCATATCCTTCTTCTAATACGCAAATATAATGTCAATTCTTCACCTCTTAAATCAACTAGACGTCCTGCCTGATCGACAGCTCGAATAATAATATTAGTTAACACATTAGTATTTACAGGCATATAAATCTTTTTTATTTATATCAACAATTTCATCACTATCAACCGGAGTATTTCTATCAACAACTCTACGATGAAAACCAAGCAACGAACCTATTGAATTTTCAAATGAAAAATCAACTGCCACCGTAGATCTCATATAAACTTTCATCGTATTACTATTACCATTTAATACAAAATAATTTCGTTCACCTTCTTTACTTCGCAATTGTTGACCAATATATTTTTCTAAATCATGTATATCGTAAGTACCCTCAGGAATTATTATGTCCAACCATTGATAGGGATTACTCACCATAGATTTATAACGAAATACATTATTATGTGATCCTACATTTGGAATTGAGTTATAAGTCTGCAAACTTAACAACATACACATTTCATATTTTATACACATTTCATATCGCCACTTAAATATATAGGAGGATTCAATGTACATGCTACCTGTGATCCCTTTCCAGACAACACAAAAGTTAAATCATTCATATCTCCATTATCATGATTCATCTTTATATATTTATACCTTTACTATATAAAAAATATTATTTCACATTTACAATTTCACTTAATTAACCCTTTCAAAAACAATAAACACAAATGACCGCAGTTTACACTATTAATATCTTGATATCTTCTATAATTATACCCTATAACACTATTACCATTCGATAATAAATACCTTTCAACTTCAATCGGAGGTTTTAAATCTCCATAACTATCAAAATATCTTATTACATCATTACTTTTCTTATACGCTACCCAATGAGTCCCTTTTCCAACATTATCATCCAAATTTATTATTCCCTTCTCCTTTTTATGTATAATTCTTGGTAAAGCATCTCTACTAAATATACCTCGAAATTTTCCTATTTTCCACCTTCTAACATATTTCCATAAATCATTTTCAGTTAAAGGTCTTCGAGGTAATTCATTTAATCGTTTTTTGACCCAATTCCGTTTGGCAAATACACACCACAACCCGCTTTATAAGGTTTTATATATAATCCATTTCCAATAGATATACCACAACCTGCTTTATAAGGTTTCAAATATAATCCACTACCTGCAGTTTTAGACTCCATAGCAAGATTATGACGTTTCGCTTCATTTAATTGATCTCTTTCTGCTTTTGCAGTATTAACTGCCTTCGCTATGGCTGCAGCACCACCACCTAATGAACCTAAAGCACCCAAAGCAGCAAACAATGGAATTAAAGGCAAAAATCCACCTTTCTTGGGAACTGCGATTACTCTAGAACGAGGAGGTAATATTCTTCTTCCAGACTTCACTAAACTATGATATGCAGCTTTCACATTAGCCAAAACACCTTTCCTCTTACCAATATGTCTTATTGCATTACGTGCTTGCTTCATTGCACGCATAAACGACATAGCACCACCAAATCGATTACCCCTTCTACTTCTTCTCCTACCCTTACTTCTACTTCTTCTAACACTACCATCCCTTAGACTTTTTCTATACTTGCTCCTCATACCCATACCCAATTTTGTTTTTCCTTTCATAGCAACAGCAACTAATGAAGCAGCTAATCTTTCTCCTAAACCTGCGTCTTTACTCTTAATTCGCCCAATAGCCTTTTGGTATAATTTCTCGTCCGCAACGTGACGCTTCAATAAATCGTTTGAATGAGAATAAGATATATCGTGTTCTCTACAAGCCTCATCCAAAAAATTCACACCCTTATCACCTCTTTCAAGACGTTGTTTTAATTTCGTTCCAGGACCACAAAATCTATATCCTGGTATATGTAATTCCACTGGAAGCTTATTTATGACAGTATTCAGCAATCCACTACCTTTCTTTCTCCCTTTCCGAATTAAACTACTACGTTTCCCCCTCAACCCCATCATATTAAAAATGAATCGTCTTCATTAATAACAAATGATATAATAACACATAACAACCAAAAGCAATAAATATATACGCCTCATACATACAAGCCTCGTACACACTCCAACTTTAATTTTTAAAACTAATGAAGAATATATATACTCATTTTAATTTTATAACAATTAATGATATAGAATTAAACATAAATACAATAATAATTTTTTTTAATATGGACATACATATATTTTACAATTTTATATTGTTTTTCAATAAATCAACATCATTATAAATTTTTTGCAACCCATATACGACTAACTCTTTTGTTATGCAAACACACTCAGACGTCACTCCATTAAACATTTTTTCTATTTCCATATTTACATCTTCTCCACTTCTACCCAAACGATCTACCAATTCCTTATAAAATTCACCATATTTTAAGTTTGTTAAAAGTGCTAATCGAGATTCCACCACATCTTTTAAACGACATAGTTCCAACAAACCTTCATACGCTAAATATAGAAACGCTCCATCTTTGTCTATTTTCAATATTCTAGTCGATCCATCAAAACATTCACTAGACATTTGCAAATTAAAACTACTAATAACTGGAAATACTCCATTGCAATATTCAAAATATTTTTTCAATTTCGCAGTCTCTAATAAAAATCGATCCCACTCTTCAACATTAAAAAGCACACATTGCTTTTTTATGCCTACAATTTTCACCACAGGTACAAAATCAAAGTCTGGTGACAAACCAACACATATCCACTTCGAATGACTTTTGTTCAAAAAGTATGTCCTTTCTCCTACTAAAGGTATATTCCAAGATGGTTCTCGTACATTTTTCTGCACACACATATCTACTTTATCCCAGAAATCATTCGTCTGACCCATTTGAGTAAAAAAAGCTTCTATACAAGGATCTGCTTTATAATTTTCAACTCCATTCGTAAAATTATCTTCTTCAATACTAACATTTCTCAATTCACCGTCTTCAATTTTCTGAGAACAATCAGTTTGTTCCTTCATATTAAATGAACGCTTCATGATAACTCACAATACTGAGAATAATTCCATAACTCTACCTTTATATATCTTTCTTCACGCACGTAATTATTTTTTGAACTTCGTCGAGCTCAGCCGATCCTAAAACCACATTGATGTAATGGTCTAAAAATTACTAACACCCTCGGACTTAGCCGATTCTGAAACCTCCTCATTACCGTTGACATTGAAATGACCTTAACCTTGAACCTCGGGCTTAGCCGATTCTAAAACCTCCTCATTACCGTCGACATTGAAATGACCTTAACCTTGAAATGATCTTAACACTAAAACCTCTTCGGCCTCAGCCGATTCTAGAACCTCCTCATTGACCTTGACCGTTCCAACATGCATTGTGGTCAAGGTCAATGAGGAGGTTCGAGAGTACTCTACAAATATAATTTTAATTATAGGTTAGATATATACTAAATAGATTATCAGGTTACCTATGTTGTTGGACCATTTTTGGTTTCGATTGTCATAAATTTGGAAACATTATGAATTATTATATAAACACCTGAATAAACAAACTACATAACCTCGCACGAAATAAGCTTAAACAATATGGCGGAATCGCTTTGGGAATATTGATGAATAAATCAGTAAATCAGAGCGCCACTGCTCATTACCTAGCAAGAGAGCAACGCTTACTAAGACTGGTTTATTGCACATGTGACGTAATGTACCATTCTCTAACAGATTGGACTATACTTTATTCTTTAATTACTATTTCAATAAGGGTTCAACAATAATCGTCAGAAAAATAAGTGGGCCTTCATGTGTATTTAAAACTTGCAACAGTGTGGTCGCGCACAATAAACAATTACGTTTCTTTCGTTTTCCTAAAGATTCAAATATGTAAATCTAAATATATATATTAATTACAGTTAATTAATATATACGTACTTTTACTAGAGCCAAATTATGGGTTGAAGCATATGGCCAACATGATCTCATCGGAAAAGATCGAATTGGGTCCAATACTCCTCGCACTTTTCCCTTCAAACGTTTTTAAATGATTTGAAGAATCACTATTATAAACGAACAACAAAATTCTTGTAATCACAATAAAATAAACAATAAAGAAATATGAATTATAAAATACAATTCGCATTTATTCTAAATGTCTTGAAATCATATTCAGATAAACCGTATTACATCATGATAATATACGGCTATAATGTTCAAGGCCACGTTTCTCTTTTTAACAATAATTAAATGAAAATAAGGTAGCCTTCATACCTTATTTTCATTTAATTATTCTGTTTCAAAAAGAAGAACAGACCTCAACCATAAATTGCAATCTATAAAATTCTTGGTTAATTTTAGGCGGTAAAATGAAATTTAAAAATGTATAAAATATGAAACCAATGCCTATTACAACAGAATTACAAATGCAGTAGTACAATACGTGAAAGTAAATTAAAATAGAAAATTAAATAAGTCAGTAATATTATTGTATAATCAATGCAATAAAATTCTTGTTTTTATGTGTAAATATTTGTTTAGAAAACACATGTAATCTGTTTAAAAAAATTTTAACAGCACTTTATTATAGATACATTACATATATATAATAATACTTAATGTTAATTAATTATAATAATTAAATACAATGACATTTCACGGACTGTTTCTATATTTTATCTGATATTTATAAGTTTTTAAACAACTACTTATTTAATGTTGAGGTATTTTACTGTTAAGTTAAATAACTACAATTTTTTTAATTAACCACTGGGGAATTGAAGTTGATGAAACAAATTACATTATGTATCATTTTATTATATATAATATTTGCAATACAAAAAGGAATGAATACAATAAGAAATAGCTTAAATTTAACAGCTGTAACTATTTATGTTCATTAATAAAGTTAGTAACAAAAATATTTCATCTTATAAACTATTTCATGATTTTCGAATTCATTCTGATGCTGGTAAGGAAACCAAATCATTACTAGTACCATCATCTTCAATAGAAATTATGAATGGTTCTATAATTTCATGATTTACACCAAGTGGTTGCAATTACATTTTTGATAGCATCATGTAAAAGTTGTTTAACTTCATTTAATTTAAAAGTTTTGTTTTTTACAGTAATCTAATTTTTTATTTGTGCCTGTACAAGTTCAAACAGATTCAAGCTCACAATGGTATGAAGATAAATTAAATCGTTTTCTGATTTTGCAATTTTATCAATTACATATGAATTGTATTTACTTTTGGCCATTTTTACCAATTTCAAAAATTCTGCTCTGACCACATCGTCATCATACTTTATATCCTTATTTCATAACCAATTTTGTATGTCTACTTTTTCCGATGATGTCGAAATGTTTTTTCAACTTTGTAGTTAAACTAAGATACATTATCCACAACGACCACAACATTATCTGGCAAATAAAGTGTTATCTTGGTGAACCTGTTTTCGAACACTGTGGCGTTCATTTCCTCATGATAGTCAGATGTCTTCTTCCCTTCGAATACTAACAAACCATTTTTTAGAAAACTATCTGAATCGACAAAAGGTAGTATCACCACTCGTCATTCATTTCCAGATAATTCTTTAATCCTGTTCTAAATCCTTCCATAAAGACTTGTCTACCACTTAAAACATTTGTGTCAGTCCATACCTTCTGCCTTGTGTGGCCCTCATTCAACCAAGTTTCGTCTAAATAGAAAATCGGTTTATTCTGGTTTCTATAATACTAATGAAATATCTTTTAGATATTGGGGGTTTATGCTTCGTTGAGGTATCTGCAATATATAACAGAATTATATTTAAGTATATTAATATAGTGTAAATATTCTTACTTATAATCCACATGCTTCAATAATCAATATAATATTGAGCAATTCATATTTGCTAGTTCACTACTGTTATTTATGTAGGTCAACTTTATTCAAAGTTGAAGGTTTACTGTCATTAAACATGTGAACGATTTGAAGAACAGCAATTTTAATAGCCTCATCAAAAAACTCCAGTACAAAAGGTCTACCACTTAACGTTTTCAACTTTAATATATCCTGTCTTTTTATATTCACTAACAACTCAATATACTGTTGGTCTGGAAATTCCTAGAATCATTATATACTGTGGAGATATGTTCCACAAATCACACTCCATAATGTTACCTATTAGTTTGGAGATCTGTCCTACTTCGTCACACTTTTTTATGTCGGGTCTAGCTATTAAAATGTTTTGTAAGCATTAATAATTGTCTGCTTTGCAATACCACTCAAGTGGCTTACTCTCCCTCCTTTCTTCAGAGGAGAATACATACCTTTGCTCGTAGTAGTACTGGTGCTAGGTTCTGCATCCATTCTTGAAATCAACAGTTACAGAATTATAATTTTGGTACAAGTGAAGTTCTTGTTTTCACATATTACTTATATAATCTGTAAGTCAAAATTCTAAAACGGACTAATGTGTACTGTAAAAAAGCTAAATATAATAATTATAAACAAATCTCTATAAGCGCAAACGTGATATAAACAGTTAGGGATGTCAAAATAATCGACAGTTTATCTCTCTCTTTTTGAAACGAAGTATAAGTGAAAAAAATTTATTTTGCTAGAATTATAATTACACGAAAGTAACTTTTTAAATTAATATGTACAATCTATGCAAAATTAAGATTAAATACTATGCTCAATATAAGCTATTTCTGGTAAACTCTAGTTTATAAATCTTTCATGAAATTTTCATTTCAGTATGAAAGCAATACATTTATAAACCATAAATTACACTAAAAACTTAATAATAAAAGTACATCAAAAATACAAGAACAAAGATTATAAACATAGGAACATTAGCCGCATAAACAAATCGAATTCACTTGTGCTGAACAATAGTAAATTATTTTCACTTTCCAAACCAAACTCCATAAATAGTTCTACAATATCATTCATCTAGTTCTACATTTTTTCCTACTTTAATTACATGGTCGCCACAATTTTTCCAGTTATTGTAACATTTGTAATTGCTTCATCAAAAGTTGTACATATGACATTTTGAATGTAGTATTTGAGCAACTTCACTTTTACTTGTGCCCAAATCATTTCAATTGGATTGTTCACAATGATATGGTGGTAGCCTCAATACAGTTGTATTAACAGCAGCTGCCATTTGATCAGCTACAATTACTCCCGCTCATGGAAGTATGAACACTTGATTAAATTTTATATAACGATCATAAAAATTATATTAATGCCAATAAATAGCGATGGTATTATTATACCATTTTCTTAAGAAGGTTTATAATTCAAATAGGTATTGTATTTGTATATATTCTACAAATAATATGATAGAAACAATGTTATCTAACAATAACTATAATTACCTGATATTGCATCTCAGTAGCATTGTACGATAATTCCAACTATATATAATCAGGATTAGTAGTACGGTCATTAAGAAGAGACTAAAGTCTAGAAATTTACCTCAAACAAGTCAGTTACTCTTTTACTACCTCCTTGTGCCCATCAACGTGCTTGTGTGAAGTTGTCTATTTTGTAAGCGAATAGTGTAATTTCTGTTTACAAAACGCCACGGGGAAAGCTGCTTGATAATGGAGCACGATCAGCGATACTTACTTTGCATCGTGAGGGGTATTCAATTCGTGGTATTGGCGAAAAATTAAAAGTGAAAAAATCGACAGTGAATCTCGCAATTCGTCGGTTTCAAGAAACTGGCAGTCTGGAATACCGTAATCAGCCGGGACCATCGAGAAGAACTTCCAAAGCTGACGACGAAAGAATTAAATTAATTAGCAAAAGAAATAGAAAATTAACGGCACCTGAAATAACAGCCGAATTTAATCAGGGCCGTGCTAAAAAAATTCTGTGAGTACAGTGAAACGACGATTAGTGGAAGCAAATGTACACGGTCGCGTTGCCTCACGGAAACCATTATAACGATGTGAAAATAAGCAGAAACGACTTCAGTGGGCAAGGTTACACCGTAATTGTGTTAGAAGTTACGCAATAAAAGGCTAGAAACGATTAATTAATATAATTGGAACAATAAGTAACAAACGTGGTTTTACAGTAAGTATACAATCACAGAAAAATACAATAGTTATATTAGGCACTATGTGCAGTTCTGAAAACTATGGTTGCCAACTACATATCTAAAAAATATAGAGAGTAGTATCATAGTAAAGAATGAATAATTATAACACTTCCCCTTACTCGAATATATTTCTGGTGTCCTTAATACCTAATAAAAACTTAAATTTCTTATATTTTTGATTAACCAGAGGTTTCGTAAGAATATCTGCTAACATATTGTCAGTACATTCATATTTTATATTTAGAATTCCATTTTTCACCAACTCCCTAATATAATGGTGCCTAACATCTATGTGTTTAGTGCGCCTATGATACTGATTTTGACGATTTTCAACAATCTTAATTGTACTTTGGTTATCATTAAAAACAGTAATAATCGGTTTTACGTTACACAATTCGTTCATAAGATTTCTTAGAAAACAAGCTTCTTTAGATGCGTCGCTGAGTGCCATATATTCGGCTTCTGTACTGGAAAGCGCAACCGTTTCTTGCTTTCTTGATTCCCAATTAATTGTGCAATTCCCATATCTTACTACAAACCCTGTATATGATTTCCTATCACTTTCATCATTTGCCCAATCAGCGTCTACAAATATCTCTAAACTATCATTTCCTTTTTGAAATACAAGTTCATGATCTATAGTACCTTTCAAATATCTTAGTATCTTTTTAGCTTCTATCCAATGACTTACATCAAAACTACTATTAAATTGACTAAATTGACTATAAGCGAATGAAATATCAGGTCGTGTACAAACAGCAAGATACATTAAAGCACCAATTAACTGTTGATAAGGACAATTTCCATTTGAAACGTGTTCATTTTCTTTGGGTTTTACTAATTTAACATTTGGTGTCATAGGAGTTAAAACTGTTTTTGCATCAGTCATACCAAATCGATCAATTACTGATTTTATGTGTTCACTTTGACTTAAAGTTAAAATACCTTTTTCCTTATTTCTTGTAACTTTCATGCCAAGACAGTTTTTTACAGGTCCTAAATCTTTAATATCATAATCCTTTTTTAATGAATCAACAATATTTGTTTTCTCAGAGACAGAATTACTAAATACAAAGATATCATCAACATAAACAGCAATTATGGTTACAGAATTTTGTTTGTTCTTTATATATACACATGGTTCACATTTTGACTGTTTATAACCATTTGACATTAAAGATTTATGCAATCTTTGATTCCAAACCCTACTGGCTTGTTTTAAACCATAAATACTCTTTTTGAGCAGACAAACTTTGCCTACACTACCTTTAATAAAACCAACAGGTTGTTCCATGTATATCTTCTCTTCCAAATCACCGTTTAAAAACGCTGTCGCAATGTCTATATGATCAATATCCATATCATGTTCATTAGCAAATGCAAATAAAAGTCTTATTGTTGAATGACGAACAACTGCTGAGAAAGTTTCTTTGAAGTCTATGTTGTATTTTTGGCTGAAACCGCGAGCAACCAAACGAGCTTTGAATCTTTCAAAATTACCAGAGGCATCCTTTTTGATCTTGTACACCCACTTGCACTTAATCACATTTTCATCACTTGGACGATCGACCAATTCAAATACATTATTTTTCAATAAAGAATCGTATTCTTTTTCCATGGCTTCTTTCCATTCATTCTTAAATGTATCGCACATTGCTTCTTCATATGTTTGAGGTTCATTATCACTTTGAAATAAATCTGCATAAAATGATAATTCATATTCTTCTGTCCATTTTGGTTTTTGACCGCGAGTACTTCTTATAGGTCTTTCTTCATTTTCAATTTCATTTGGTACATCTTGATCAGTTTCTTCTGGAATACTTTCTTGTACGGAACCTAAACTCAAATCACTCGAATCTTGAACGTATTCTTCGTCTGAATCTTCACTTTCGTTTGATTCTATATTACTCATAGATTCTACATTTTCTTCTAATAGATCAGGAGTAATCTGTGGAAAAATTTCAACATTTATTGCAGCTTCAAAATGAATTGTTTTATCGTTTCCATCTTCTACTGATTTATTGACAGTTTCTTCCTCAAGAAAAACAATATCACGAGTTTTTATTACTTTTCCAGGTTGTCTCATATCTGCAAGTCTATAGCCTTTTGAACTTTCACAGTAACCAATCATAATGTATTCTTCTGATTTTGCATCTAATTTCTTTCGACATCCATCTGGAATCATTGCGAATGCTCTACAACCAAATACTCTAAGGTTACTAATATCAACCTTTTGACCAGTCCAAAGTTCTTCAGGGATTTTTCCAGGAATAGCTGCAGATGGGCTCCTATTTTTCAAATAAATAGCAGTCATTATGGCTTCACCCCAATAACGTTTCTCATGTGCGGAATC
This sequence comes from Dermolepida albohirtum, assembly GCA_031893035.1. NCBI lineage: Eukaryota > Metazoa > Arthropoda > Insecta > Coleoptera > Scarabaeidae > Dermolepida > Dermolepida albohirtum. The sequence continues at coordinate 163,375 of JAVIWB010000805.1, read as the reverse complement.
TTGTAGCATTGCTCTTGTCTTCTCAACTAGGGTCCTGTTTAGCCGTTCTGCCACTCCGTTTTGTTGAGGCGAATATGGGATAGTCATTTCATGAACTATACCATTAGTTTTCAAAAATCCTTTAAAAGCATTGCTTGTATATTCTCCTCCAGTATCAGTTCTAATTCTCTTAATCTTTCTACTGAGCTGATTTTCAACTAAATTCTTAAATTCCATGAACGTGTTCATTACTTGATCTTTAGATTTCAGTAAATAGCCAAAGGATTTTCTAGAATAATCATCCGTAAAAGTCAAGAGATATTTAGCTCCGCCCCATGTGGGTACAGACATTGGTCCACAGACATCGGAATGTATTAGTTCTAATAAATCTTTTGCTCTCTTAGCAGTACCTTTAGGATATGAATTCCTCGTCTGCTTCCCCTCAATGCATGGCACACAATTTTTTATTTCTTCCAGTTCTGTATCTTTTCGAAAAGTAATCCCTGTAACAAGACCCTTGGTTAAATCATACATACCACTTTTGCTTAAATGCCCAAGTCGTCTGTGCCAGGTTTTGGAAGATACAGTGACAGCTGAAAACTCTTCTGTGTTTTTAGCTTGTGCTTGCTTCGGATACTCAACTATGTGATTTAATTTGTAAATGCCACTAACATTTATGGCTGTGACATTGCAATTTCCATTAATTTTGCAGTTGCTATAAATCTTACATTCTTTGTTATCAAACACAACGGTTAAACCTTTTTCAGTGATTTTATTAACTGATAATAAATTTGTGGCAATATCGGGTACATACAGGGTATCAACAATGGTTCTCTCCTCATCATTGTTCAAGTTAATTTTAACTTCGCCTACACCTAAACTACTGATTACCTGATTGTTACCAACAGTAACGTTCCTGTTATCAGGACGTAAAACAGAAAACCAATCTTTGTGTTTACTCATATGTGTCGTGCACCCTGAGTCTATTATCCAATCTCGTTCGTTAAATGCAGTTGCTGTTAAAGCACTTGATAATAATAAATGACTGTTGTTTACCTTTTGTAATGAATTCCTTTTCTTGTTTCTTTCTTGCACTTCCTTGTCTTCTTTCTTGAGAAACCGACATTTTGGTTTAATATGGCCTTTTTTACCGCAATTGAAACAAGTTACTTCAGGTTTCTTTGGTTTGTGGTTAAACTTCTTCACAACTAGAGCTGACTCCTCTGTAGTACCTGCTGCATCATTTCGTCTGTAATCTTCTTGCAACAACCGGGATTTTACCATTTCACTTGAGATCTTTGTTTGTGTTGCTTCAATACCCATTATTAATGGATCAAATTCATTTGGCAAACCACCCAATAGAATCATGGCAACTTCTTCATCATCTACATTATGATTAATATCTGCCAATTGCTGTACAAGGGACATTACCCCGCTAACATAGTCACCCATGGTGCGGTAATCTTCATATTTACTCCGAAGTAATTGACGAAGTAGTCCCAGTCTGCGACATAGCCCGTTATCTTCGAATGCTGTACGCAGATTCTCCCACGCTTGCTTTGCAGATTTTGCTTCCCTTACGTGAGCAAAACAAGAAGGTTGTACATTTAAACAAATTTTTGCCAATGCCTTTTCGTCCTTTGTTACATCTGTGTCTGTTCCATCAATACAATTCCAAAGCCCATCCATAATAAGGGACATTTTCATGAGGAACTTCCAATTATTGTAGTTACTTGTGCCTTGTAACTTTTCAAGTGTAGATATTCCAACATTAATTTGTGAAGCCATCGTGTTTATTTCAGATCACGTAAATGAAAATTATATTTCTAGCGAACACTGATAGCACGTGGCAAGTTAACCTCAAAAAGAACTATGTTATTTTTAAGTCACTAACTTCTTCTTTTACACTCTTTTTAATACAAATCGTATTCTAGCAACGTTCTGGGCCCATAACCTGTTAGAAGTTACGCAATAAAAGGCTAGAAACGATTAATTAATATAATTGGAACAATAAGTAACAAACGTGGTTTTACAGTAAGTATACAATCACAGAAAAATACAATAGTTATATTAGGCACTATGTGCAGTTCTGAAAACTATGGTTGCCAACTACATATCTAAAAAATATAGAGAGTAATATCATAGTAAAGAATGAATAATTATAACAAATTGGACAATCGATGAGTGGAAGAACGTACTGTGGAGTGACGAATCGAAATTTGAAGTGTTCGGGCAACAGAGAAGAATTTTCGTCAATCGATACGAGAAAAAATGTTGCTAGATTGCATAGCTCCAACGGTGAAACATGGAGGTGGTTCTGTTGTAGTCTGTGGCTGTTGTTCATTAGCCGGAATGGGAGATTTGATAAAAATAGATGGTATTATGAGAAAGCAGAATTACCGACAAATTTTGGAAAATCACGTTTTACCATCAGGCCTGCGATTAATCAGTAATAATTTTGAATTTATACATGATAATAACCCCAAACACATGTCTTTGTTGCGTAAAAATTACCTTGACGCGGAGATAAATGAAAATATTTTGAAAGTAATGACATGGCCGCCTCAGAGTCCGAACCTCAACCACATTGAATTATTATGAGATGAACTTGAAAGGAATGTCCAACATCGAAGGAAAAACTTTGGAATATTTTACAAAAAGAATGGAATACCATTACACCAGATGTAACAAGAAAATTAATATATTAGTACATGCAATAATTCAACACATAATATTTTTGTAATAAAACTCAATATTTTTGGAATGTAACCAATTTTAGATTGCGGTTTTCCTCCATGACGAAGTCAGTAGGCTTCCCACTCGGCATGATTGATATGATGCGTTGTCCATTATTATAACAGCATTATCTGGCAATCTAGGCAGTACTTGTTCAAAACATTCTTCAAAAATATTATACATTTCATCATGGTAGTCAGCTGTTTTTCTACCTTCAAAAAGCAACAGTTCGTCCTCCACAAACCCAAATTCAGATCCTATGCAAAGCATTATTAATTGACCTTTACCACTAGGTTGTCCTGTCAATAATCCTTCAAAGTAAGCTTGTCACGCACTTGCTATACTTGCATCAATCCAAACTTCTTCCTTTGTGTGTCACTGAGTTAACCATATTTAGTCTACATAAAATATTGGGCAACTCTCATTTCTGTAATGTTTTATTGTTGTATGACTATATAGTAATATGATCTATTTTTCATTAACTTACTTGAAATTTACGAGTTTTAACAATTTATGTCGAGTTGATCAACTCATTTTTGGTATGGATTCATGTTTTGTTATTTAGGCCATTATAGGATCACATGTAGGAAGATCGTTTTTAAGAAAGAAACTGTGCATCATCTGCCATATGGTACTTTTGACAGATTCATTAAATTCTCGAAGCTTCGAATATCTACCTACTCGTTCTAAAAGGAGGCCTGAATTCACCTCTTTTTTAATATTCTTTAATAATGAGATATTACAGTTGATTTTGTTAGCCTTATAATACATTCTTTATAAAATATTATTATAGAAGAAATACCTACAATTTACTTAGCGTTTCAAATATCTTCATTACAATTACTCTCGCTCCCATTGTTGGAGTTTGCAGCGTTATTTTATATATATTTATTTTACATATTGAATTTGCTTGCTCGAGAACCAATGAAATTTTTTAAAAACATGTGCCATTTTGGCACATTATTTGAATCATTCCTTCTTATTCTGAGACAAGGTATAGTTGGTATTTTCATTGACAACTATTCACTTTACTATAACCCACATCAAATTATGTATGTATCGTTTATGAAATAAAGATTATATTCATCTTAATCCCTTCATTCATCTGTCTTTTAATATATGAAAATCGATGCTTTAAAGTATTTATGCAAATTGCTTATAACTTTAGAAATATATAAAATTGTTTTCATTTTTAAAACAAAAATTAAAAAATGTCAGTACTTTTTCAATAAGTTTCAAAAAATCAAAATCTAATTTTACCACTACAGCATATGGTCCACAAAATGGTCGAAGGTAATTCAAATATATTTAGTTTACTTTTGCTATATTATTATTAGTTAAGTACTGGTATCTTTATAAGAGGTGTGGTTTTTTATATATTGTCGCATGTAAATTCTTGTTTTTACGAGATGGCGCCATGGTTTGTTACAGACTAGGTTGTATACTATTTTTACCAAATATAAATAAACATGGCTGCTCCACATAGTAGAGATAGAGAGGCAATACAAAAACAAATACAATTAGATTGGGCAAATAGAGAATATATAGAAGTAATAACGGTTAGCATCAAAAAAATTACTGACTTCTTAAATTCATTTGGTAAAAGTATTATTTTAGTATGAATACATTATTATACATAAAATATTTCAGATTTGTCATGTCGATCTAAATTGGCAATATTAAACGAAAAATTAACAACATTAGAAAGAAAAATTGATTATCTGGAAGCTTGTGTAAGTGTTTAAAATTTTTGAAGTTACGATTTTGTATTAATTTGTTTTAGGTAACTAAAGGAGAGACATTAACATAGCATTTCCGATAATTTTAGTTCAATTTAACATGTTCTAATTATGATGTGTTTTTTTAGTCACATTTTTGTAATATTACAAATATTAACTTAAACATTCTACAAAATGTATATGTAGGTTTATGTGGCCAAATAGTATTAATTAATTTGATTAATTTTTAATCATAAAAATTTGAAGTAGATTATAAAGCTTCATAAATAAATCTATATTCTACATTCACAATTTTGGCCTTTATTTTTGATTTATACCAAAAAAAATATATTATGAATGAAGATAGATTTACTTTTAATCAAACTTGGATAGAAATAGAAAGTGCTTTTCATAATTATTTTTTTTTAGGTAATATATGAATGTTTAAAACATATCTTCAATATAAATAGATCGTATATTTAGAATTATATTAAACGTTTAACTTTAAAGTTAGTAAATATTCCAATTAACAAAATAAATTAATAATGATATTTGCTTGATTATGCCATTATATTATTCATAATTATTGAATATTACTGACATTAATTAATCTAATATAATCACTATGATTTTATAAAAAAAAGTTTGTATTCAATAAATGTTTAATTATCTACAATATTAATAAGCTTAGAATTTTTTAAAAATTTTGGTATAAAGTTTATACAATATTGGGTGTTAATAAGCTTAGAATTTTTTAAAAATTTTGGTATAAAGTTTATACTTAATAGTTGGGTATTAGATATTCTTTGTTTTCCAAATAAAGAATTCAATTTGTTTTATATTTGATTATCTAGTACTGACAGCTTTCCTAACAGTGATAAGGACCGGAAAAGAATTACCTGAGAGAGGAAAAGTGCTGGTTTTGGGACTACCACTATGGGTTTATCATGGGTCTGTAGTGGAGATTATGAAATACAGTCAAAAAGTTTCTGAACAGGTTTTAAACTGGTAAAGGACATTTTTGATCTGATAAAAAACATCTTACTTGTTGTTGCTCTAAACTGCCAAAGAACAGGTAAGCTATTTTTTATTACATCAAGGCTGATCGTGATGAGTTCAAATTTATTTCTATATGTTCAGAACTGTTTATTATTTGTTTAAAACCAATTGAGAGGGTCCCTGACCATTCCTCACAATTTCCACCACCAGCCCATATTAAATCTCTAGGTGGTGGTTCTAGAACTTGCGTTTTCCTATTATGTACTTGCATTGATAACAAAAGTGCATACACTTCATTTATTAAAAGATTTGATTACATTTCGTCATCAGTTTTTATCCGTATGAAACAAATACTTCTCCGTCAAGCTAAATACAATACAAACAATCCGTCGTTTAATAAATTATTAGATATACTTCATAACACGTTAAACATTGTATTCATGTAACCATCTTAGATTTGAAACTGATATCGAAAAGAGGAGAAATTTACACTAGTTTGCTAGAAAAAAAAAACGTCATAAATCTATTCATTCGTATGATGGACAAGTATATAGTTTAATATACTGAACTGTTCAAATCTCTTGGTCAAATTTAGCCCACTCTTATTCTATATAAATTAATCAATTATCTTTCACCTACTGGTGTAGGTAGTATCAAACCGCTTAGAATGGGTAAATATGATCATAACAGAGCTTATCCAGAACAGTTAAAAATTACATTTTTGGCTGAAAGTGATACTATATTTTAATGTATAATAATATATTAATTAATATTTATAAATTAAGGAGAGCAATTACTTCCGAAGCAGGTTGAGTACTATTGTAAAGTAAATCAAAAAATTCTCGATTGAATCCATAGTGGCGATGATGAAACACCCGCTTAGCCTCCCAATCATCTCGACAAACTAAATGTGTTTAACAATGATTGCAATTTTTTGGTGTATTATCAGAATGTTTTTCTAGTTCCCTACCGTATTGTCTCTGTTTTCTCTCTTTCGTTCTCTACTGCTTATTAGTTTTTTCTTTGTATCCTTGTAATTTTTCTCAGTTGCTCGTCTATCCGATCGTTTTGTGGGGATCTTTCGCTTAGTGTTCGTTTACCATCTCTTGTTGTTAGGATATGAGGTAAATGAAAGTACAGGGAAACTTAAGAAAACTTGGCGAAAAGACAATAAGAGGATGTAAAGCATCAATGCTCATAGAGGATGGGGGAACTGATGATTTCGAATATAATCATGTGGTGTAAGGTAGGAGGACGGATTGTCTACATCGCTACTCTACATATCGATGGATGCAATAATCGGGGACTGTAATATAATTGGAATCTATCACCATCAGGGTAGAGCAAGTAGTAGCTTACGCAAATGATATAGCAGTAATGGAAAACAAGATCAAAAATATGAGAATAGGAAAAGAAGAACTGGTAAAAAGAGAAATTAAGATAAGGCACCACATATTTGAGACGGTGGATGATTTTAACTACTTGGGAGTCGCGATCAACAGATATAACGATAGAAGTAGGGAGTTTGATAGAAGATTATAAGCAGGTCATAGGGCGTACTATAAGTATAAATGCATCATGAAGCAAAGTGATCACTAAAAGCACTACATTGAGATTATACAGAGCAGCGGTATGACTCGTGGAAATGTACGTATCGGAAACAATGAGCCTCAGTAAAGGAGAAGGAGAAGCTAAGGAGATTCTAGAAGAAAGTAGTAAGAATATATATGGACCGAAGGAAGTAGCAGAAGAATTTTGAGATCCAAGCTATCCTGTGGGGAGAGGACATAGTGAAAAACATAAATTCCTAAAGACTGCGATGATACGATCATAAGGACGAATGAGAAAGGAGAGGGAAGTAAAGGGAATAACGAGATGGAAGCCAATCTTCAGAGCAACGACAAGATTGCCTGCAGGCAGATGGGAAGACCAAGTAATGACAGACATAAGTAAGCTGAACATTCAGAATTGGAGACTGAACATCTAGAACAGGATAGAGTGGGGAAAGGTGGTAAAAAAGGCAAAAACACGCAGAGCATTGAACTAGATCGCAGGATAGAACGTAGACTAACTGATCACCATCTTAGAGTTGACGAGCACGATGATGCGGTTTCTATCCCACGAGGGATGCATAGTCTTGTATATATATATATAGTGTAATAAAACTAAATATAAATTATGAAGAAATACTTGATCGTTAACAAAAATTAAAAGACAAAATGACAGAATTCTTCAAAAAAATCTATGAATAATTTTATTTAATTTATGTATAAAAATAAACACTTCCTTAAATACGGAAAATTTCGGAAGTGAGTTCAATTTTAAAGAAAGGTTCTGCGTTTAATGTAATTAATTATTATTCTATATTTCTTACTAATTTTGCGTCTTAAAGCATTTCAAACAACTTATTTTTTATATGGCCATTTACTGGCCATACAAAGCTCACAATGCTACCAAAAATTTTTTTAAGGTATTCATATACAGGGTGTTTCAAAAAGAATATACATATTTCGAATGCATATATTTATTAAACTTTAAGACATACAAATATGAAACTTTACACACATATTTACGAACCTCTCAAGTTGAGATTACAGATGTTCAATATGTCCTCCAGCAGCGACACGAACAATATCACATCGATACTCAAATTCCTCCCATACTCGGGCAAGCATGTCCTTCGTCACTGATGTTATGGCAGTACGGATCCGATCCTTCAACTCTTCTAGGTTCTGTGGGAGTGGTGATACATAAACGTCTTTAACGAAACTCCGCAAGAAGAAATCACAGGGTGTCAAATCCGGTGACCGTGGAGCCCAGCTGAGACATGCTAAGTCGCCAGCTTCTTGACCACCATCCAACGGTTCGGTAGAGTTTCATTCAGATATTCACGCACTTGGCGCCTCCAGTGAGGGGGTGCCCCGTCTTGTTGAAAAATGAAGTTGTCTTCGTGCAGCCTCGGAAACAACCAGTTTTGTAACATAGCTAGATACTGCTGCATCTCATAATTGGGGCTACATCCCTCACTCAAAATTCTTCCCACTCATCTGTTGTGAAGAAGATGCAAGTATTATATTTGATAAACGGATTTGAATGATTGGCTCAAAACCAGCAGTAGGACTTAGACCTACGACAATCCATTTAGTCCCACTGTTATTTAGTAAATAAATAGATTGGCCGACCAGTCGCTTTTTTTCATCATTCGCTTTTTCATTCATTTTTAATGCCTTAACAACGAATTCGTTGTAGTCGTTGGTGTTAGTCATATCATTATCAACTGCAACAAGAAAAAAAAATTAATAAAAATAAATTGAAAAATGTATATACCACATGCTATTTTCGTTAACACAACTTTTTAGCACGAATAAAAATTTAAAACTAAATGTCTTCGAACTTACACCTATTTTTAAATAGAGATTTCCTCGTGGTGGGGAAGATATTCTCGGTCCAGACGTGCACAAGACTATAGAAATAATAAATAATTAGTAATGTTATTTTATATAAATCAATCGTAACATCGATTAATAGGAGGATGGCGTGTTGAACAGGTAATACACGTCATCCTCCTATTAATCGATGTTACGATAACCCCAAGCTAAAGTATGTATACCATTTATTATCAAAGGGTGATAGGGCCAATTTATTTTGTTCAACAGAAGAAATCTCATATGATCGCGATTTAAATAAATTTTGACATTTGTATACCAAATTTCTTTCGAATAAACAATTTTTATAATTCTCTAAACTGATTTCACTTTTAACAACGTTCTTTTTTATACTTTTACTTTTTTTAATTGTCTGCCCTGAACCTGTAAAGCATACATTTTAGCACGCAACCCAACAAATTCACTCATTCCTCTACCTGAATTTTTGTTTTTAAAAAGACCAAGAACCTTGTTTTGGAGAGGCATGTTGTATACATTGTCGGGCGAAAAGTTTGAGGTATCGAATTTAGAGAGATTTAATTTCAATATTACAATATGTATTTTTCAATGACATAATTTTACAATTACTGGTAATTTGAGATTATTCCAACACTATTCTTTTCAATGTACAACATTTTCTGTCATTCATAAAAAAATTGATTGCGATATACGCTAATAGCAAGTATTGGGTTGGCAACTAAGTACTTTCGGTTTTTACTGATAGAGAGCGTTGCTTTATTTTTTGTATAACGTATGTTAGTGCTGTACTTTACCGTTTGTCGCGTGATACTAACCACATTGATGTAACTTCAGAAGCAAGTAGTGCGTGATTTTTATTAAAACTATTAGTTGTGGGTTAATTTTAAATGGAGTACAGAAACGAACATTTTCGACATATTTTACTATTTTATTTCCGTAAAGGGAAGAAAGCTGCTGCGGCTCACAAAAAGATATGTGAAGTTTATGGTGCTAATCGCTTAACAGAGCGCACGTGTCAGAATTGGTACAAAAAATTCCGTTCTGGAGATTTTTCTTCAAAGATGAGCAACGTTCTGGTCGGTCTACTGAAGTTGATGATGACCAAATCAAAGTCATAATTGAAGAGGATCGTCATATAACTATTCGAGAGGTTGCGGAGAAGCTACATGTATCGCACACAACAATTGAAAAACATTTAAAATGTCTTGGGCTAGTTAAGAAGCTTGATATTTGGGTACCTCACGAATTGAAAGAAATTCATTTAACACAAAGAATCAACTTTTGCGATATGCACCTTAAACAAAATGAAACCGACCCTTTCTTAAAAAGAATCATCACTGGTGATGAAAAATGGGTCCTGTACAGTAACATAGTTCGAAAACGATCATGGAGCAAACACGATAAACCAGCTCAAACCACATCGAAAGCTGAATTGCATCCAAAAAAGATCATGCTGTCAGTTTGGTGGGATTACAAAGGTGTTGTGTTTTTTGAGCTGCTTCCAAGGAACCAAACGATCAATTGTGATGTTTACTCTCAACAATTAATAAAACTGGATGAAGCAATCAAAGAAAAACGGCCAGAATTGTCAAATTGGAAAGGTGTAGTTTTCCACCAAGATAATGCAAGGCCTCACACATCTTTGGCAACTCGTGGGAAACTATTGGAGCTTGGCTGGGAAGTGATGCCACATCCCCCATACAGCCCTGATTTAGCACCATCTGATTACCATTTATTTCGAAGTTTGCAGAATTCTTTGAATGGTAAAACTTTCACAAATGACGATGACCTTCACTCGCACCTGGTTCACTTTTTTGCTGATAAGGACCAGAAATTTTATGAGCGCGGAATCATGCAGCTGAAAGAAAGATGGCAAAAGGTCATTGAGCAAAATGGAAAATATATAATTGATTAAAAACTATTCTTTGTTTAAAAAAAAGTGTTTTATTTTATACTAAAAAAACCGAAAGTACTTAATTGCCAACCCAATATATCACAGAATTTAGGTACAACATCTAAAAATTGAAAAAATTGAGAAAGTCTGTATAGACAGCATGCTAAAAAGAATTGACTCTATTAAAGCGAAGGGCAAGATAACTAAATATTTGTATTTGTACATACGTACAAAATATATATATTAATAAAAGTTTTATCTAATATCAGGCTTTTCAATAAGGACATAATAATTTTGTATTTAAATAAAACACAGAATAATTTTGTATTTAAATAAAACACAGAATAATTGAGATTTTGGGCTGAAATTTATTCCAGGTGCAGTACACATATTAAATTTAACTATGAAATTCGATCTTTTTCATATAACCACCGCGAGCACGTTTGTAGCTATCGATTCTTTGGAGCCAATTTTTCACTACTCTTTCACATATATTGGTTGAAGCGTTGTCAATTTCGCGTTCGATATTGTCCCTGAGCTCCTCTAACGGATTGTTAGCATAAAAAAACGACTTAACGCAACACCATAAAAGGAATTCCAACGGCGACAAATTGCATGAGCGAGGTGGCCACTCGACCGAATCATTTTCCGAGATTACAGGGACACCGAACTTCTCCTTCAATAGATCAATTGTTTAACCAGTTCTGTGGTATGTGGCACCATTTTGTTGGAACCACATATCACTAATGTTAAGTCCATCCAATTCGAAATAGTCTTCCAACACGGCACGATAGCGACTCCATTGACCGAAAAATTCGCCACAATGTGATTTGAGAGTCCCACTTTCTGTCAACAGCGTGGAATCGTTTGATTTGTCTTATTTTGAATGAAGCACTTACAGCTGCAATATTTTCGGTATTTTGACAGGTGCGTTATCTCACTGGCACAAGAACATCCAATAGAGAATATTTTGACTCGAATTTATCTACTATAGCACGCACAGCCTGTCCGGTGAGATGATTATTACACCCGAAAAACTGGAGTAAGCGCTCTTAAAGTTGCGACTACCGACTCAGAATTGCGTTAGTAATTTTTAATAATTTTCAAAAGTTTGTGAACATCACCATGATAAAAATGTACTGTTTACTTGACTGACGTTTTGACGTTGACGGATCATGAAAAGCGTTCGTATTAACAGGCAAAATTGTTATTGGAAAAACCTAATATTTGAATTTTATATGCTTAATTTTTACGAATTTAGCACAATTTTATCGTGAATATAATTCAATTGTCAGGGTCTGTAAAATTTTAATTAGAAAATTTCGCAATCTTAATATTTATTATTAGAGCGTTTAAATTATACCATAACCATAAACATCAAATATTATACGACATACCTAGAGATATTTTTAAAATATAACTGGGAAGACTGAATTAATTATATTTTAAATATTATGACACTTTCAACAACAAACTCAATATTAATGTATTACAAACATCATGTGAAAAATTGTCTCCGTAAACACCATTTATTTAAAAAGCTTAGCTTCACTAGCTCTTAACCCCCAACAATCATTATGATGTATTGACTAACGTATTAATCCGAGATGCCTTGAGCGCATATAAAATAAACTGACAACTAAGTATATCGTAGATGCAAAACATGTTAACAAATCTGTTTAGAAGTACAAAATATCTATATTTTTCAAAAAATTTTCTTCGAATATATTGCAATGCAACTTCATCTGATGGTTCTATTGTTAAAATCGGTGAAAAATGTTATATTCCTGTTCCTTGTCCAAAAGACTCGATATCTGACAGTACGGATAAATATATTAGAATAAAACGTGGAGAACCGTCAAAAGTATGTCTACACAAATAATATTTGTTTTATAGTTATAACCAATTATTTATAGGTTCGCCTAGGCTTCATACCTGATGAATGGTTTAATTTTGTCAGTCAAAAGACAGGTAAAACTGGACCATATGCTTTTATAATTTCATTAACGACGTTCTTAATAAGCAAGGAAATTTATGTTATGGAACATGAATATTATACTCTCTTATCTGTTATTATATTGTTATGGGCAAGTGTAACACAAATAGGACCTCATATTGCAAAAACCATTGACAAAGCTATTGATGAATATGAAAACGGCTGGACCCGACAGCGTACTGAAGAAACCAAATTTATAGAAGAATCTATAGAATACGAAAATAAAGTGCAACACTGTATGGAAGGCCAACTTATATTACAAGACGCAAAAAAAGAAAATATTCAGCTTCAGTTAGAAGCAATTTACAGAGACAGATTGTTTACAGTTTATAAGAATGTTAAAAAGCGTCTCGACTTTCAAATAATGAAGCCAATTATATTCACAAGTTTCATTCATAAGAATCTCATAGATTGGGTAACCAAACAAGTTATTGCTTCATATACTGATGATAAGGATAAGCAAATGATTGACATCTGTATTAGTCATTTAACAACTTTGTCTAAGAATGTACATTAGTTACGTTTTTGAAATAAAAATCAATTTTTAAAAAGATATTTATTCTTACCAAGGTCCCTACAATAGACTAACTGTATATTTCATATTATCTATAAAGAAGAATACAATAAATTTTATCTACTATAGTCACCAAAGTTTGCTGGTGTATCAATAACGCTGCGAAATATGAATATATACCAGCATTTGTCTGATTCATCGGTAATCACATGTCTTGAAAAAAGAAAGGGCGCAAATGTTTTTCTAATAGAGCTACGCGCTACGTCTTGTCAAGAAATCGTGAAAACAGAAACATACGTATGCAGAGCATGTGTATTATGAACACATGTGTCACGTATCATATCAGCTAATAGGTAGCTTTTACATTTGTGATTTATAGGTTAGGTACATAGTACATTATCGCATCTGACAACAATATAAATATAGTATTTAATTTGATATCCTCACTTCCTGTCGACATCTTATTTCATATGACAGTGGTCACGCGATCGGAAAACATTGCTGATTTTACCTATAGAATACATATATCATGTCATGTACATGACTTTGAATAAATATATATATATATATATATATATATATATAAATATATATATATATATATATATATATATATATATATATATATATATATATATATATACTAATTATCACTACAGGACATTGACATTTTAATTTGATTAACTGATATAATAATCCAATGGTTATTGTCAATTTATTGTACTTTTCATCATTTAAGGTTATTGGTATTTATTTACAATTTCTATATTGTTCGATAATGTTACAATTTGCACCTTACGAACTATCATTAGTTTTCGATATTAAATTTACATTTTATACAAAAATTCATATGATAATATCCCTTTACACTTTTCATTTAGATTACTGTAATATTGTTCATCATTGAGCATATAGTGGGTTGAGGGAATTATGACTTCTGATATGTTTTTATTCCTTATTGGCAGTGAATATATATGATAAAGTTTATAGATAGTTCTCGAAACTGGTTGTGCTTCAATATTCCTATTTTGCTGATAAGTTTTGATATTTATTAATGATTTTAATTTCATTATGTTATCCATTGAGATTTTAACTGAAAGTATTTATTGATGATCAGATATTGAGAAGTCTTGAAATAGCAAATGTTGCTCAATTATGGAGGCACGCATAGTGTTTAATCTAGTGAATACTCAGTCTAGTGATCTAGTGATCATTTCGACAATTTGAGCTATTATATTGTTACAAACATAATTTTAGTCTCTGTATTTGGTTTTCGAATAATTGTATTTTCATTGTTCTTCGGTACTCCTAACGTCCTTTTGTATCTATCCGCCGTAGTTGATAATCAGTACGACCGATTTTAGTATAAAGATTATAGATTCCATCGAAATTTTAATTTTGCATAATTAATAGAATTTAATTAAACAAATCATGTAATTATTGTCCTCGTTTTGATTGAAAATTTTCCAGGTTGTTTTGTCTGTTTTTATTTGGTCATAATCTTAGCATTCATTTTTTTACAATAAATCGTATCTTGTATCTATATATATATAAATCGTATCTTGTACATCAGATTTCAAAGAGAAAACAAGTTTCTGCTTTCATGCCACTTTAGTGATTCAATTTTGGATAAAGTAATCAAGCTTATTGTGTGAAAAGAGTTAATTACGTTTCTGCCGACCATGGTTGGACTTGAATAAGCAAGTTACGAAATTTTATCGATAGAAGGTTAGTTAGACCCGGTTGAATGAAAATTAAATGTCGAATTTGTATTGATGGCTTATTTTATTGAAGAGACGCTATTGAATATTGATATTGTTACCCTTAACGTTAACGGATTTTTGCCGTATTCTCCAGCTGCTACACTATTTAATTATCTGCTGATGATGGCAACGCAGTTGTCGAAATACGTATACAGAATACAAAAATTAATGTGAAAACAAGTTATATATCAACCTTAAGTGATTACATTGAATATATTCAATATCGACTGCTTATCAGCCACGTTAAAATGGCCTCTCTTCCTCTTACTTCATGGCGACCCGCCATCCTTACGATTATACGAAAAGAATGCACGTTCTCTAAAACTACAAGAAATTATCCTTCTATGAAATTTTGATGTTTTACTTTACTTCTTACCAACACTTTGGAACGTCTTGACACATTTACAAAATATAAACGCTAATAACAACCAAATAAAGAATGAATGACAGAAACTACAATATAACTTCAAACTTGTTCACAACAAACGTAGTGCTTATATGTAAACAAGGCTTCGACTTCGCAATGTATACATGTTTTTAAGCAATGAGTAAACAATCACGTGCTGATGACAAATATTAGTTTGTAGTTCATACTACAGCGTGAGCAACAACCTGATCTTTTACTACTTTCCGCACGCCCCATATCACTTCCTCTTTTCTATCTAAAGTTAGCAGTTTAGTAATTTCTAGTGAGTTTTCCTACTCTGTTTGTCATTAATCTTTCATTGACGTGCAGTGTACAGAACTTGTTTTGTGATTAATATCCATCGGTCTTTTTAAAGTCTTCAGTTCACATATACGTAGCGAAAATGCCGTTTTCACTGGAATTTGTTGTTTACGTAGTAGCTAGCATATTTTTATTATAATTATTAGATTTGCGCGAGACTGTCTAATTTCACTTTTAAGAGGAAGTAAATATTGAGGTGATATGTATGGAAAGAAGTATAGGATCAGGTCACTCATTGTTGTTCACGCGTTATAAACAGTTCAATGTTAATATCGCCACCTATTGATAGGAACGAAAACTTACTTTACAGTATTCCAGGTTAGATAATTTTAAGTTTTTATTTCTATAGCAGACCTACATTTTTGTTTAAAAATTTGCAGTTACACAATGACAAACCAATTTTTAAATAAAAATATAAGTGTATCACAGATCTAAGATAATTTTTTAATACGATACATATTTTCAATTAAATAAAGAATAACACCATATAAATTAAATATAAAAATGTTATGTTTTTATTTTTTAAACGACAATTCTTTTGAAATCTATTTTGAACTAACATTTGTATCACATTACTTGTTTTAATATACTATCGTGGCCATATGTATTAGACATTCGGCGTTTTACGAGGTTTTTGGGAAAGTATTGCAAATAAATAAATACTACATACGTAAAAATGCTTTTAACGATAATTTATTAATACTTTCACTATTTTGTGTATCTATCACGTGCCTGTATTACAGCATGGATCCTGCGTGGCATGTTGGATACGAGATTGTGGTACAGTCGTGCTGGAATTTTTTCCCATTCTTCCAAAATTTTATGTTTTAATTTTACTTTAGATCCACATTTGTACCTGGACACCCTTTCCTTCAATACTTTCCATAAATGTTCGATGTGTGACAGGTCTGAAGATTGTGCTGGCCACTCTAATATGCGCATGTCCTTTTCAGCGAACAAACGCATCACTTCGCGTTATTTGTGGCAGGGTGCGTGGTCCTGTTGAAAGCAGTATCCTGAATCGTCTCCATCAAATAATTTTAATGCAGACGGTTCTAGAACTTGTTACGGTTTAATTTACATCTTCTAAATTATTTGCTTTATTTGCGAAAACTCTGTATAGTGTTCGTATTTTTGTTAAAATCATGTATGTTCAAATGCCGTTGTTAGTATTTCATTTATATTCAGTTTCATGTAATGTAACTTTCGTATATTCGGTATTTATTCAATTATGTTAAGGGTCAATATTGCACATAATAAAACGCAGTTTATTTCAATAATCTTTGGTGTATTTCGCATAAGCGGCTTCTATTATTACATAGACCACGAGGTCATCCTTTATGTCTGACTCACTTTCGCCGCATCGATAGATGAGTTGCAGGTGCGCGTAATATTCTATGTGGGCTACGTGCCGATTAGGTTTTTTTTATTCTCGAATGTTCTGGAAAGTTTCTCATTCGCATCCCCTTCGTCCATTGGCATTGACCATGTTAGACAGAATAGAATCAGTCATTGAAAAGGGCGATCTCTTAATACCCAAGTCGGGGCTCCTCAGTTAGAGGAATATAAGAGATATTCAGAATTAAGTGATACTTCGTATTAAATAAATATCACTGATATTGAAATTGGGAAACCATATTATTAATCAAAGAAAGCGCTGTCAAGAATTCGAACGTAATTCACATAGAACAGCCGTGTATAACAATTACAGGTTTTTTTTCTTGGTTCTTTCTTCCTGGCTATTTTGCCCCTTTGCGGGCGAGCATCGTCCCACTCATATATATATATATATATATATTATATGGAAAAGACAACATTTAATATCAATATAAAACGTAAAGTCTTGCCCTTGGTATTAATGATATAGCTTGTAAACCATATATATATATATATATATATATATATATATATATACACGGGAGCAATCTTTTATGTGCACATTGGTTTCATGTTACCAAGTACTTGCTGGCTCAGATATTAAGATATTCTTTTCCCTTTTTGTGGAATTTGTTGGAGTAACTATATTTAACGAAGAAATTTTTATGTACTGTTTATGTTCAGTATTTTTAGTAAACGCTGCATTATTATCAGGTTGTTACAAATGTAATGTCCGTTTTTTCCTTCAGTCTGAACTGAATCGCACCTGTGTGAAGACGTGTATGTTTTTGGTGAAAATTATTATTGTATTTGTAGAAAAGGGTATTTATTTTGAAGTGTGTACCTGTTCCATTTCTTGGAAAGATTAATACACCTGTCCCTGTCTCGCCTATGGAAATGCTGTCGGCAAGAGATATTCGGGCAATTTACCTCTTTCAATTTAAAAAGGGATTAAATGCAGCTGCAGCAACGCGAGAAATTAATCAGACGTTCGATGAAACCACGTGTAATGAACGCACATTACGGCGATGGTTTAAAAAATTCAGCGAGAGAAATTTTGATTTGGAAAATGAGCCTCGCGTATATGCGCGTAGCACCGTTAATGACGACGAGCTGCGTGTAGAAGTTGAAAGTAATCTGTCGACAACAGTGCGTAGCCTTGCAGAAACATTTCAAGTGTCCATTGCCACCATTAGTCGTCACCTTTCTTCGATTGGCAAAGTGAAGAAACTCGATGATAGGGTGCCGCACCAATTAACGGAAGCGAATAATCTCCGTCGATTAGAGGTGGCTACCTCTTTGGCTAATTGACAGAAAGTTGAACCGTTTCTTCATCGAGTGGTAACGTGTGACGAAAAGTGGATACTTTATGATAATCGGAGACGGTCAGGACAATGGTTAGATCGAGGTGAAACACCAAGACAGCATGCACGAGCATCACTTCACCCGCGAAAGATTATGGCGACTGTATGGTGAACTAGTAAGGGTATTATTCACTATTCATTTTTGCAACCTGGTGAAACCATCACGGCAGCGTCCTATTGTGCCGACGTGGAAACTACATATGTATGGAAAATTGAGCCGCTTGCAGCCCTCACTAGTCAATAGACATGGACCCATACTTCTTCATGATAACGCAAGACCGCATGTTGCACGACAGACAATTCAAAAACTGTCGGAATTTGGTTATGAAATTCTCCCTCACCCACCTTATTCACCTGACTTTTCGCCAACTGATTTTCATTTTTTCCGAAGTTTAGACAATCACTTAAAAAATAGGGACTTCCCTGACCGGGAGTCTGTAATAGCAGTGTTTGAGCAATATGTGAGCCGTCAAAACCTAGATTTCTTTTCAAAGGGAATTTTTCAGCTTCCAGACCGTTGGCAACAAACTATTAATGTAAATGGAGACTATTTTGCAGAATAAATATTTATATTTTTTTAGAATAAATATTTATATTTTTTTAAATTTAGACTTTTTTTTATTCCTTACAAAATCGGACATTTCATATGTAACAACCTGATATTATTGTGAGATATGTTAAATCGCTCAAATGTATCCAAGAAATTTTCAAAACATTTCACAGTAACATATGACAGAATACAAACAGAGTATACATAACTAGTTTGATATCTATCTTACACAATTCGACAACCCACAATACCAATAGTGCATCTTCTGTAAAATAGAAAATTGAATTATTTACTTTACATTCTTTAAAATTAGCACTTATGACACAAGTGGTAGTTTTTTGAAAATATTAAAATAAAAATATTCAACATATAAATTACTTGAACACATAATTAACCTTTTAACTTGTAAAAATTTGTAAATAAATATAACTCATATTTTAATTTTTAAAATTTAGTAACAAAAACTTTGTGCTTCATATTTAAATATAAAATTATATTTATCTATCTTTCATTCATCTAAGATTCTTGCAAAGCTTTTTCTTTCAGATTGATTAGCTTTTGTTGAAGGAATAGATTCTATTAAGAGGAAAAGTAGTTTCTTAAGTTCAAATATATTCTAAAATAAAATTAATTTTACCTGTTACACCAAGCATAGGTATGGCATTGCAATGTAATACTGGGTTTCCTGGAGATTTGTACTTTGTTTCAAAATGTTTGGAGAAGGCACGTTTGTTATTGTATACAGTCTCAGGATCCAATAAACATAATGCATCGATATTTAGTAACCCTAGCCAGGTGTTCAAAAGATCTAGATTTGTTTGCGGGCTAGGATATCGCTGATGCTATGCACCTAAAATTTGGTAAAGTAGTTTATAATATTATTAATTACAATTTAGATGCCATTTTTATATAAATTTGGTGAACAGAAATCATTTTAAATATATACTCACCACTGACATGACAATCCTCAACATAACACTTGATTGTTTTTGTTGGCATTGTGTTTGTATTAAAACATACGGATACTATACACATGAAGCAACAGCAATACACAACCAAAATGAAAGGCACGTAATCAAAAACTGAAAAGAGGGAAATTGACAAAATAAAAAATGTAAATTCAGAGACCGCGCTACAAAACCATAACAATGACTTAGTTGGTAAGAAAAATAATTAGCTTTTAAAACACACATTGCCTGGTGCCATCTATTGATAGGAACGAAGGTTGTTATAAATAGATCACGGGGTTTTGTATTTAAGAGTGGTAGTGTGTGTAGTTGATTTGAACTGGTGATTAAACCAAATGTCTCTTTTTGTTTAAATAGTTATTCTGGATGTATTACTTATTAAATTTGTTGCCTGGATTTCTCATAGATATATTTACAAGAAATAAATGTAAAAATTGACTTCTCAGTATTATATCTATATTGTATACTTTAAAATTCAATAAGTATATTTTCCAGTAACTTTCTAAGCATTTATTAGTAACCAACATGAAATTTCGTGGTAGAATGGTAGAAATATCAGCAATTCGTGATTTTATAAGTAAGAAAAATATAACTAATTCATGAGTTATTTACAATATTTTTAAGATATATCTTACAGTTTATCTAAGTTATCCAAGGAGTGTGTTATGCGTATAGGCCCAAAAAATGTATATTTTATAATATCTGATGAAGATTCTGGACCTAAGAAACTGTTTGTTTGGTGTGAATTACCATCTGAATTTTATTTTAAAGAGTATAATGTTGTGGGTGTAAATGATGAACACAATGAAATATATTTATCATTGTCAACAAGTAACGTAACTAAACAGTTTATAATATGCTTTTCAATAATTCTTTTGTGCAGATATGCTTTCAAAATCACTATCAACTCTAAAAAACCATGTTAACTCTTTAAAGATAAAATTAACAAATAAACAAACTACTTGTCTTACATTAGAAATTGAACAAGTATTATTATAATTCCATTTATTAATAAGAAACTAAACTAAGATGTTGTAGGCATTTGGTGAAGGAATTCAAAATAGGCAATGTGTACATGATATTCCAGTTGAAGTTATATCAGTAAAATATTGGAGTGATTTTGCTGAACCTCAATTTAATGATTTTCATGTATTAAAATGATTGGAATTTATCTCTGTAATTACAATTGATTTTTTAGGTATCAATAAAAATGCCTAATTTGAAGCCTATTAAAAATATTGCAGAAAGAATGAAAACTATAAGTAATTCATTAATTTTTTCAGCCAACAAATATGGTAGATTAACTTTGTCAATTAAAACAAATATGGTAACATTATCTGCCCATTTTGTAGATCTAAATGTTGAATCATTTGCAGGTACATATATTTTTTACAATAAGCTAATTAAAATTAATATTTTATTAAGAAATATGTTTAATAAATTTTTTCCTCTAAAAATAATATTTGTGAAACCGACCAAAAGCTTTTATTATTAACTTCAAATAGATATATTTTGAAAATTTAATGATAAACTCAACATATACAATTTCAAATATTTAGTAAATATTCAAAATGAGCAATACTTTAACAGTATAATTAATATTTGTTTTTATTAGTGGGACAAACTATTCTTGATAGCGATGGTGAAACTGATGATGAAGAAATTGGGCATACAGTTAGTGCTGTTATAGATATAAAAAAATTTCTAATGTTTTTACATGGAATGCAACTCAATAACAGCAAAATTATTTGTAGTATTGTACATGGTAAAATGGTGAAGTTACATTTAGAACAACCAGGCAGCATATCATTGCAATACTTTCTAACACAATTAATTATTTAATAAATTAGATGTAAAGTTATTATAAAAATGTAAATAAAGATCAAAATTATAATTTATTTATTAATTATTATAATTACAGTAATTATTGCCAATATTATAAAGAATGGGAGCCACGTCTTTATAAAACCAATAAAGTTTACATATTTACTCTGTACGAGCATTAAAAATGCTAATTTAACCATATTCCAGTTAGAAGAATTACCATAATTCATTAAATTTAAAGCAGTGGCTACATGAGAATGACAATTATCACAAAACAAATTGTGAACACGACCTTTATATATTTCTGATGCTTCAGTAACAGCAGTATCCCAATTTGTTACTCCATTAGCTTTTGAAGGTGTTAACTGCCAATATTTTGTAGGTCTTCCAAATGCCATATTGTCTTCAGTTACTGTATATGGTCCTGCAAAATCTCGTATAACTCCATTTGACATTGCAATACCCATATGCCCAATAATAGGAAAAAACCATGTTAAAATTGGTATAGGAGTCCATACAATACTAAATGGATATCTGTCTCTAGTTTTATCAAGTACAGCCATTTGTTCATTATTCATTTGGGTTTCGATTTTTAAAGGTTCTTCATGTATTCATGTAAATTAATTTTTAATAATATTTTCTTTGCTTCGGAATGCCCCTAATATATACTAGGGTAATGTTATATTTTAATTTTACATAATAATTGTTGCTTTAATTTTAAAAATTTCAAATGTATTTGATGAACTTTTTTTAAATGTCAAATATTTTATTAAAAGGTACTTGAATTTTATAACAAGGAATGTTGGTACCAAAATTATGTATTTAATAAATTAGTTTACTAAAACCATAAATATAAGAAAAATAAAATTTTTCCTACATTTATTGATAGTACTATACAATGAATTGTCAAAAACAAATTGAAATTAGTGACACTCGGGTGGTGGGGGAAGAACTATAAACTACTCTTACGTGAAAGTGCTACATTTTTTGAATATGGTATTTATATAAATTACTAATATGAAAGTAATACATTTTTAATTAGTAATAAATTACACCAAATAGCAATAAAAGGTTAAAAAAATGGAAATAGTATGTATAAATCCCAAGGAACAATTTTTAAATTACGCGGAAGTTTTGAGTTGGTAGTAGTAAAAATAAAGGTTAGCTATGATTTCAATTCATTCAATAAATTAGGAAATAACATGTTTTTAATGCGTACGGTTTTCGTTTTAATTTTGATTTTGAAATATACACCTTAATTATTAATATTCATGCTGTAATAAAATAAAATATAATTTTAGATGTAGTTATTTTTTCCTTGGGCAACTTAAAACACCCGCGAAATTTAAAAATATATGTATTTATTAAAGCAGTGCATACATACATTTCTTTAGTTACATAAAATTTCTCTTAACTTCTATCGATTTTAAATACGTTCGCTTTTTAATTATGCCTCTAAATTGATATTTTTGTTGATTTTATCATGTAAAATATTGTTTATATTTTCAATTCAAATATTATAGATATATAATTAAATTCAATAAATGTTTCTAAAAATATATTTTTTAAATCATGTTTTTGATCTTTAAAAGTATATTACAAAACTATAGGCTATTTAAATAATTGTGGATTATCGCCTTTAAAGTGTTTCTATGACACACTTGGGGCATCATTAATTGATTATAATATAAAAATTCCCAATTTTTTTTTGTCAACGTGGCAACTAAAATATTTTTTTGAAATGACTGAAATCTTAAGTCTATTTTCTTCTGAAAGTGGTATGTTAATAACCTCCAGATAGGTAAAGTAAATACTATTGCCAAGTTATCTATAAGTTTTTAGACTGTACTTTATGACTGACAAAGCAAATATTTTACCATCCAAGCCTTTGAACTTGAGGCATTTTTATGTTGTGATAATTGAATCAATAGAAAATTATATGTTGCTTTATTTAGACCATAGTACATTAATTTACTGTTAAAAAATGTGTCTTTTTATATAAGAGTCTTATTAGTTATGTATTTATAGTGTAATAAGAAATTAGAAGATATTCAGTGTGCTCGCTTATTACATCTTTCAGGTGAAGCTGGATATTAATAATTTTATGACTTACTAAAGAAGAAAAAATGTGAATTTAATGATTTAGAGAATGATCTAATAAAGACAATGTTAGTGATTGGAATAATGATTGAACCTACAAAAGAATTACTACAAAAACCACTAACAAACTGAAAAAAATGGTTGAAGCTTGTATTGCCATTGAAAACACCAAAATACAAACTGAAAAGTTAGATGAGATGCAATCGACAGTCCACATGGTTAGAACAAAGAACAATTATAGGAATCATTAAGCAACAGAAAAAACAAGAAATGAAGATTTTAATAAAAAGTACAATATTAAAAATTACATCAGGTGTGGTAGAGATCATGATATAAATAAATGTTGTGCTTATGGTAAGACTTGTAAAGATGCAACAAATTTAATCATTTTACATACTTATTTAGAAATAAAAATAGAAAAATAAATACTGTAAATATTATCTCAATAACGGATACAAAATTTTATATGTATACTTGAGAAATGATAAATATACTAGACAAAATAAAATAAGATGTTAAATGTAAGAGCCATACTTCCAAAATATAGAAATTTATATTACAAAAGATTATTACAATTTTTTTGTTAGGTTTAAGTACTTGTGATATAATAGGTTTGACTAATACTGCCAATTCTGTATATAGTCACTAAATTGTTAGTCATACAACCAGTAAATAAAATTAAATTTGCTTCACAAAATGAATTCAAAAAACATCTTAAAAAATTAGAGCGTTAAAAATAATTTAACAAAGTTCATGGTCAATAAGAAGAATTCTTGTGTAATAATAAAAAAATTAAATTTGTTATGAAGAATTTGTCTTCATCCAAAACACGTAAATAAAGTTACTATTGATGAAAAATGTAAATTTCCCACTCTGGAATAAATAGCTACAAAAACAAGAAAGGCAAAAGTATTCAGCACGTTAGATGTAACCAGTGCAGTCTGGAACATTCCCCTTGATGAGTGCAGTTACAATTATGGAGTGCATACAATATAATAATATGAGTACAGGTACAATTATGTACATTTGGAAATTACAGATTTTCAAGAATGTCTTTTGGCATTAAAATAAAAGTGAAATGTTTCAGGATGGATTCAAAAATATTTTTAATATAGAAGGTGTAGAAATATATATCGACGATATTCTAATATGGGGAGAAGCTAAAGGGATACATGATGAAAGACTTAGCAAAAACAAATAACATTAAATTCAATTTAGATACGTAGGTTAAGAGCAAATAATGTCAAGTATACTTAGGATATGAATTTTCTGAAGAATGTATTAAAATAGACGGAGACAAAATTGAGGCTATAAAATACATGTCATAACCTACAAACAAAAAAGAAGTATAAAGATTTCTAGGCTTAGTAACTTATGTAAATAAATTTATTGAAAATCTCTTTGATAAAACTAACCCATTAAGAAAATTGATAAAAAAAACATTTTAATTGAAGTGAAATTCATGATACAATACTTGAACAATTAAAACAAATAATTTCCACTGATACTTCTTTGAGTATCAAAAAAAAAAAAATGATCCAAATATCAAATCAATTATATCAGTAGATGCTTCAAAGAATGATCTAGGCGCAGTTTTTTTTTTTTTTCGCAAAATGGTAAACCACGTGCATATGCGTTCAGAGTACAAGAAAGGTAAGCGCAAATTAAAAAGAAATTGTTGGCAACATGTTTTGGAGTGGACAAATTCTATCTATATGTATATGCCACAAAGTTTACAATATATATATATATATATATATATATATATATATATATATACATATATATATATGTATATATATATATATATACATATATATATATATATATATATATATATAAAATAGGTGGGCCATATGTTGGTTGCTTGTTAAATCACAAGTTATTTTGACACTAACAACTTTTTCACAATTAAGAAAGTGACAGAAACTCAGTATCATATCTCCGCGATACGAAATGGATTGTTTTATGCTTGAACAACGCTTCGAAATATTGAAAACTTAGTTCCAAAGTGGATGCTATGTCGCCGAAACAGTGCAAATTTTAAAAAGCTATTTAGGACAAAATAACGTGCCAACCGCGCCTTGCATACGTAAATTTGTGAAGAAAGTTCAAGAAATTGACATGTTAATTGGTAACATAAGCTATCCTTGTGCGAGAATATTGCTGCTGTTGCCGATAGTGTGCGCATGGACCCGAGAACATCAACTCGCCGCAGATTACAGATTACAACAACGTTATGCCGTTAACCGCATTGACCTGAGGAGAATTCTGCATAAAGACCTCGGCTTATTCGCTTATGAGATTCAATTAACTCAGAAATTGGTGGCAAATAACCATTCGCTTCGATATCGCTTCTCTGTACGGGCTTTGAGCAGCTAGAAAATAACGGCCATTTTGCTGAAAAAATCATCTTTTCGGATGAGGCGCATTTTCATCTCGGAGGCTACGTTAACAGGAAAGATTGTTGTATTTTGAGGTTGGAAAACCCAGGCGTAGTCGTAGAAAAGCCAGTGAACCTTGAGCGTGTGACTGTTTGGTGTGATTTTTGAAGCGGCGGCATTATTAACCCATTTTTCTTTGAAAATGAAAACGGCAACAACATTACGGCCAACAGAAAGTGCTGCAAAGACATGCTAATCAATTTTTTTTTAGTACCTTGAAGAATTGGATGTGGACGAGCTCTGGTTTCAGCAAGATGGCCCTACGTGCCACACGAGTCTTCCAACAAGCGATTTTTTGCGCACTAAGTTCGATAATCCTATAATCAGCCTTTAGGTGATGTCAGTTGGCCTCCACGGAGCTGCGATTTGGCACCATTAGAATTTCTTTGTAGGGTGCCGTTAAAGATCGACGTTATGTCGACAATTCAGAAACGATTCGGACATTTAAACAAAATATTGTTCGCGCTATTGCTGAAATAGGGGACGAAACCATCGAAAATGTGCTGCAAAATTGTGTTGACAGGTTGGGCTACTGCAGGGCCAGCCGAGACAGCCATTTGAATGAAGTTATATTCCACAACCAATCGGAAGGATTACTCTTTCTAATAAAGCAAAAATCACTGAAAAATATTGAACAGGGTTTTTTTCTAAAGCGTTTTCAAAAATCAATAGATGGCCCACCCCTTATATATACCTAGTCCTGCCATAAATACTGATATAAAGGTTTTTAAGTACAAAAAGAAAACTGCAAGTTGGATTTAAATTATTTTTTGATAGTTTATTTCGGCAATAGTAAGCTACAAAATACAGTACAAATTACTCGAAATGGCCGCCATTTGCACAACGCCGAAGTCTGCAGGGCCACTCATCAATCGCTGTACGGACGATATCCTTGGGAAAATTGTCGACTGCTTCTGTTAACGCTTGCTTCAATGATTCCAGGTTGCGATGGGGTCTTCTACAGTCCATGCCCTCTAATATTGGCCACAGTTTGTAGTCGAGCGGATTTAGGTCTGGGCTTGCTGACGGCCAATAGTCAGTACTAATAAACTCAGGTACATGATTTTCAAGCCATTGCTGAGTTGTTTTGGCCTTGTGAGCGGGCGCAGAGTCTTGTTGGAATATTCATGGTTGGTTTTGGAACATGGTGTAGTTCAGGGGCTCCACTACATTGCTTAAAATGTCTCGTTGATAGTTTTTGGCCGCTGTTTTAACACACAATATATATATAATTCTATAGCGAAATAAAACACAAACAAAATTTAATTTTTTTGTTCCATGATCCCATCGGTGAAAAACTTCTGTGGTTTCTGGTCGAAAAACTGAATCAAGTAGTTTTCACAATCTTCTTTTGAAACCAACTTAATATATGCAAAAGTTTTTTTTGCATATATTCCCAACCAAACTCTCTCAATTTTTGACGGGTCATCAAAGAAGTGTGTGGAATTGTCAAAGACAAAAATCGATCAATTCGGGCCGTTTTCTTTCAATCGCCTGGCGTAATCTCTCTAGTTGTGAATTATTCATATATTATGCACATTATAATATTTGCTTGAATATAATATCTTTTATGTTATAATTATAGGCATGCTCGGACTGCCTACATTTTGTTTACATGGTGTAAAGGTATATTTTCGTGTACATCGTAAATCTTTTTGTAGTACCTTTGTAGTTGGCAATTCTTGTGGTCAATGCCTAATTGCCAATATCGAAAACTTTTTCAAGAATTTCATCAGATTTTTCAGGTTGGTAATAAGGAAGTAAAAGTAAAGAGAATATAACGGTGGGTTTGGTATTGTGCAAAATAAAAGTTTTGTTTTAAAATTAAAGTAGTTTTACTAAAAATTCGTCCAAAGACCGAAATATTAATAACATGTTCAGCAACGAAAGAAAATTTTCAAAAACCAAATTTATTTTCAAATACAACATACATTTCTCTATTTTTCAATATATCTGCCAAGTTTGTTTAAACACATAAAATTATAAAACTGTTTGTAGTACCGTAGAATTCTGATGTGTGTGTGTGTGGGTTTGGTATTGTGCAAAATAAAAGTTTTGTTTTAAAATTAAAGTAGTTTTACAAAATTCCGTTCAGCAACGAAAGAAAATTTTCAAAAACCAAATTTATTTTCAAATACAACATACATTTCTCTATTTTTCAATATATCTGCCAAGTTTGTTTAAACACATAAAATTATGACCCACTGTAGCTTTTGCAGGGTTTGGCCATACTTCGCACGGGGCGAGCAAACATTTTGAAAACATAGAACAGACAGTTGTTACCAAGGAATGCCGCGACACGACGTAAGCACTCGTTGCGGCGCGTGCTCCACTTATTAGTGTATGTATATAACATCTATTACCAATATTTAAATTTTGTATTTGTGGGGCAGTATGTGTCTAGAGAAGTTCTAGAAATTTATTCGTATTTCTATCGATTGAGAATAGATCAGTAACGACATTGTTGATTATTTTGGATTTATTAAATTCTTTAGTTATTAAATATACCGATGTGAAGTTCTTTTTTGAGCGTAACAATCAATATTTAAATCCATTTTTTCTGCAAGATATGTCAAGCTTTTACTATTTTCTTATGAATGTTTACAATAGAGTCTTAGGTATTAAATTTTGCAATAATATTATGAATTGGTCTAATTGAAGACATCTGTCGATTGAGATAATTAATAGAAAACAAATCATAATTTGTCTGAAGCTATGTATCAGGTTGTCGGATAGGAAATGACGTACGTTTTTTATAGATCGTTTATTAATATGAAAAAGATTAATGAATTATTTACCCATTTTCTTCAATAGCCTTTTGCCATATTTCGACGAGCTTCATAATTCCCGGTTCGTAGAAAGACCTATCTTTATCGGCGAAAAGCTTTACAAGGTGGTGATTTATAACCTTATCTGAATCGAATGTTACACTGCGCAAGGAGTTTTAAAGAGACTATATGTAAGTCTTGAGGTGTAAGTCTCGGTAAATATTGTGAATGCACAACATATCTTTAGGAACCCTAATGTCGGACTTGCTGATGACATATGCTAACTTTTTCATGTGATAGATTATTTTCCACCAGCAAGGAATTTCATAAACCTTCGTTAGCATTAACGTTCATGTAGAACACTGTCACCGTAAACTTTATGCAACTTTTCACAAGCTAGACGCGCATTATTTCCTTCATGGAAATAAAGAGTAAAATATGACGAAAATGCACAACTTGCCTTCCCAGTTCCAACTATTTATAAAATTTCATACATTCAACCAAATCTGCTAATCTTTTTATGTTACGACTAATATAGCAAAGTATAAAGATATGTAGATGCGCATAATTCGGGCATGTGAAAAAATTAACTAACACCATCTGTTACAAAAATGCGTCATGGCTAATGGTCAGTTTCGCCGACGCACCTGGTACAAATTCAACTAGAGTCGAGAGAAACTCTACATCGCGGAATTATGTAGTAGTTCACTATTTGCTTCTAGAGTGTTTATCGCCGGTGAGTGGATATCTTATGTAAACAAATACAGATTTCAATGGATACATCAAATTGTTAATTAAAATACACAAAATTATTAAATATACATATGTATATACTGTATTCTGATTTAATATACAGCGGCAAACTGAAAGAATGGGATTACAAGATAGAGAAAATTTAATAAGTTATATATCATTTTCCTTATGTCACCCAGATCCCATGAGTCAAGAATTTAGTGGTTCTTTGTAAACTACTAAATTAAATTAACATTACAAGCATCGCATTTTACGGAATTGACACACTATATTAAATCAGTACATATTTAATACTTTGATGTATTTAATTACTGAATATATATATAATGGATATAACCCCTTGCCACATTAATTTTCGTATTCTGTATACGTATTTCGACAATTAAGTTGTCATCATCAGCAGATAATTAAAATGTACATTTACCCGGTGCGACACTTTTTAATTATCTGCTGATGATGACAACTTAGTTGTCGAAATACGTATACAGAATACGAAAATTAATGTGGCAAGGGGTTATATATCAACCTTCAGTGATTAAGTGAATCAACCACAGGCTCCATGAAACTTACCTAACTTTGATGTACTTATTGTAAACTGCGTTTTCGTTTACTTACCGCTTTTGTTCAGCTATATACGGCTGGTTGAACCAGCAATACACACTATAGTACCAAGTCGAGTCATAAATACTGGTACACAACTGAACGCACTCATTACGAATGCAACACTGGGCGCATCCATTTCGTATTGATTGCGATTTGACAGCTGACATTTATGCTTCATTGTGACGTAAAAAGTTTTTGACATTAATTGTTTACAATCATGGAATGGGGCGACATCGAAAATCGTATTGTTGTAGTTGGCCTACTAAAATATAACATGGAAAAAGGCGATATATTTAGGAGGTTGCGACCGCTTGGAATAACTCGCAATTTTGTGTATCGTGCTGAGAAATTGTTTGAGGATACTGGTGGAGTATGAGACCGTCAAAGATCCAGCCGCCCGCGCACTGTGAGAACTCCGAAAGCTATCAAAGCCGTGAAGAAACGAAACAACCGCTGCGAAAACAGAAAATCTTGTCGCGGGAAATGCAAATTTCGCAAAAATCCATGTCTCGCATTATCAAAGAAGATTTGGGACTCAGCGCGTATAAGCGACACACTGGACACCTGCTCACGGTCGCTTTGAAGGAAAAACGCAAGCGAAAATCGAAAGCGTTACTCAGCCGGTACGCGAAGAACGCTCACAGACAAATTCTGTTTACTGACGAGAAAATCTTCACCGTAGAAGAATCATTCAATAGACGGAACGATCGTGTGTATGTTCGGTCATCCAGAGAAGCATCTCAACCAATCAATATTCACCAATAAGCCACGGACTTTCCAGCAAGACTCACTAAGCAAAAATGACTCAACTGTGGCTCAAAAACAACGTTCCGGACATCATATCAACGGATGATTGGCCAGCTGGTAGTCCAGTTCTCAACCCGTTGGATTACAAGTTGTGGTCCGTATTAGAGGGCATGGTTGCTCTACTCGACACCCAAATATTGAGTCGTTGAAGCGAGCCCTTGTCCGTGCGGTGGATAATTTCCCCATGCATGAAGTGCGTCTCGCGATGAGTGGCTACATCGTCTCAAGTCGTGCTGGAAGGCAAATGGAAGTCATTTCGAATAAGTTGTTCTACGATTTGTAGCCATTGAATAACCCAATAAAAACAAAAAAAAGATTTTTTTTAAATATTAATTCGTTTTCATTTGGCGTCGACTTTTCTGTGTACCAGTATTTGTGACTAAATATATAAGTGTGTATAGTGCGCCGGCAAAACCGACCATCTTTATCAATGAGTTTCCCAACATTATAATATTATTTTATTTCCAATATAAAATACTAATTTTTTCCTCTTTGATTATTTGTATAATATGTATACTAGTATTCGAATACTTTCTGTAATTTTTTTAATTAAATGAATAGTTTTGTCGTAAATTGTGACATTTGTTTTAGAGAAAAATTCATATGTATATACTCCTCGACTTCTGATTAAGTAAACAAATAAACTATTCACGAAAACCATTAAATTGACTATTCAAAATTAAGTAAGCTTTAAGATTGTTTAATATATATAACTAACCTTTAGTGTAATTATTTAAAATTGCAAATCAAATTTGTTTGTCTAGATAGAAATGTTACTGATGAATTATCACTTTTTATTTTTCCAATGTAATAGCATTAGTCTGGTACGTAGACTTCCGCGGTCGTGGTCCATACTATCTTCTTCTGGGCTTCCGGGCTGGAACCGCGTCACTGGTGTAACTGCCGACGTTTCGTACCCACTCGTATGGGACATCTTCAGGGCTCAACTACTGCTACTGTTTGTTGCACAGTCAGTTTCAGTGCACTACTGCTACTGTTTGTTGCACTGTCAGTTTCAGTGCAACAAACAGTAGCAATAATTGAGCCCTGAAGATGTCCCATACGAGTGGGTATGAAACGTCGGCAGTTATACCAGAGACGCGGTTCCAGCCCGGAAGCCCAGAAGAAGATAGTTATAGTATTGATTAATATTATAAAATAGGCCTTTCTTTCAATTTTAATAAATGTTTCACTGGTAATTTGAATATATTATATGGTTTTTATAGGAAATACCTTATAAAAAGTAAATGCAATTCTCGGTAAAGGTGAGGTCTCAGGAATAGGATTCTTCGGACTTCAATATAGAAAAATTTGTTCCAGAAATGTTATAAACAAGAATATGATTTCCTTCTGGTTGGATAGGTATGGTTTTCCTCATTTTTTTTCAGAATTTTGGTATCGTACAGTAATATAGATTTTTGAGGTTATATAAGATGAAAACCATATAAAAAATGATTTTACACTTAAGGGTATGTTTACACCGTTATTAATACTTTTTACTATTAATTCTTTACTTTAATTTTTCGAGTATTTCAATTGAGTGTCCCTTCTCTTTGTTTGGTTTTTCTCTGGCCTTGATTGCATTAAAATATTCGTTACGTTCGATATATTCATATTGTTTATCCGAAAAATTGATATTATTACTTCATATCTTGATATGAAGTGTATTAAGGGGTTAAATGGTCTCTTAATTAATCTAAATAAATAATAAAGATAATATTATTTAATAGTTTAAAAATCATTAAAATGTGGTTTGTCATACTAAATACTAATAAATAAAATTATAAACTATTGTACTAGTGTCAGTGGTAGGTAAAGGTCTAATATATATATATATATATATATATATATATATATATATATATATATATATATATATATATATATACGAGGGAGCGTTTTTATATTCGCGGAATGGGGGACAAGGGGTGGAAATAAAAAAACCAAATTATTTTTCTTTTTCAATATATTCACCTGCAAGACGGATACATTTTTCACATCTTTCAATTAATTTATTTATACCCTCATAAAAAAATGATTTCTCTTTATCTGCAAAATACGCCGAAACTGCCTCCTTGACTTCATCATCGGCAGTAAATTTTTTACCCCGCAGCTCTTTTCTCATTTTCGGAAACAGGTAATAATCACTCGGGGCTGTGTAGGGTGGGTGATTCACAATTTCGAAGCCCACCTTATGCAGGGCAGCTAACGCAACGCGGCTCTTGTGGACGGGCGCGTTGTCGTGCAAAAGCAGAACACCTTTTGTCAATTTTCCCCGTCTTTTCTCTTTAATGGCTTCTTTTAGTCGCTCTAATATTGAAGCGTAATATCTCCGGTTATAGAAACACCTTTATCTTTATAATCAATCAACAATATTCCTTCCGAGTCCCAAAATACCGTTGCCATGAGTTTCCCATCTGATTGTGACACTTTAAATTTCTTGGGAGGTGCTGTGCCCTTTTTATGCCACTGCATGGAGTCTTGTTTGGACTCAGGTTCATAATGATGAACCCAAGTTTCGTCTCCAGTAACAATTCCACTCAATACACCATCCTTGTCTTCATTACAGAGGTCCAAAAATGCACGCGAACACTCTACGCGCTGTTGTTTTTGTGGCGGCGTGAGCATTCTCGGCACCCATCTTGCGCTGACCTTAGACATGCCGAGATGATCGTGTAGGATTTTAAAAATTGTTGTATCGGATACTCCAACCATTTCTGCGAGTTGTTTCTTCTTTAGTCGAGCATCTTCGAGTACAATTTGTTCAACTTTTTGGATAAGTGCTGGCGTGGTCACCTCAATGCTCCTGCCCGGCCTCGGGTCGTCTTCAAGGGATTCCCTTCCTTGTTTAAATAAACTATGCCACTTGTACACCATGGTTTTTCCTGGACAAGAGTCGCCGTAAACCAATGACATCTCATTCATTATGGTCGCGACAGATTTTCCTTGCCTGGTAAGGAACTTTATAACGGCACGATATTCGATTTTTTCCATATTTCACTTTTCACTCCTGATTATGTTACTTGGTTGACGATAGCTCAAAGACTAACTGTCTAATAACAATGAAACTTCGTATTTATACTAATCATGAGTCGCTGCACGGGTCACACCCCCAATGCGCCTACTCACCCCTCTACAACCCGCTCATTCCGCGAATATAAAAACGCTCCCTCGTATATATATATATGTATATATATATATATATACATGTATTTGTAAAAATATTTTTAATCAACTTGAGTTTAATTTACACCAGCATCGTTTGATTGACGACTAACAATCATTTGATGGTAAAAAACACGTAATTTTTAAATATTTTGCCATTTTGCTAAAATATTTTATTTAACATCTAAGAAAGAACTAGTAAACTACGGAAATTTTTTAGAACTAGTTTAATTAAAAATAGGTACGAACTCGCACAGGTATCCTGGTAACGTGAACCAAAGTTATACAGCCTAAACCAAATATTGATTAAATTCAATAAGCATACTGAAGAGGTACAATGACAAAATCGGAGGAGTGTAAAAAACTGCAAGAAAAGAAATTAATCAATAATCCTAAAATTACGCATCTTTATTTAAACGATAAATACTTAAAGACCATTGTAAGTATATTCCTCTTTATTAATAACACATTCTGATATATTTCTTTAGAATAAATTTAATGGATACGTCAATTTGACAGTATTGTATTTACACAATAATTGTATTGATAAGATACAAAATTTAAATGGGCTTTTTAATTTGCGAAGCTTGTATTTACAAAGAAATAACATTCGAAAAATTGAGGAGTTAGATAGTTTAGTGAAATTGCAAAGATTATATTTAGGTAATAATGAGATTAGTGTTGTGGAAAATCTCGAATGCTTAAAGCAATTGGAGGAATTACACATCGAGAAGCAAAATTTAATTAGCGGAGATAAATTATGTTGTGATCCTAGATCTATGCAATCTTTATCGGTAAGTGCTTATTCACGTACTCAATTGAATTATGATTTTTCACAATTTAATGGTGCACATAATTATTGGATAATAAATTGTTGTAATATGCGTTGATAAATTGGCATTCCATTCAAACGCAAACTTTGGTTACGTGTATTGCAAGAAATTTTTTGACTGTCTTATTTTATCCATAATGGCGTAAATATTTTAAAGTTTATTTAATTTTAATACGATAAGCTATTGTTTTAAATTTAATATTTATTTAAAGAATATGTAAAGATTTGTCTCTGGAGTTTTTCATTTCGGTTAGTTAATAAAATACAGGTTTAAATATAGTAATTTTTATTAAACCTTACGCTTTGAACAGTAGAATATATAATACTAGTTGGTGGATGTTATCTGTTTGAATTCTTGCTGAATACTACTTCTATAACTTTTATTCGCCAGGTAAATTATGGAGAGTCTTCCAGACTGAGCAGGTAGGGATAATTTCCAAAATTAATTAGTAAATTCCTGAATACAAAAGATTTAAATATGGAGAAAACATCAATGAAAGTAATTAAATAAAACTTTAAATGTAAATCCCATAATAAACCTTTACAAGTAACTAAACTAAACGCGGCCTAGTAAATATAATATCAATAAGAGCGGCACGTAAATGTATGCCGCTTTGTATCTGTAATGCTAACAAAATCGGTTACAATATACAAGGGTAGCCGTTCATATTTCGAGAATAGCAAACAAAAAAAAAATTTTTATTATCGAAAATAGTTTTATTGCGTTTCAAAATATTCTCCTTGAAAATCAATGCACTTTTGCATTCGTTTAAACTAATCCGAAAAGCATTGCTGCTACTTTAAGGCGGTATCTCCAAAATATGATTTTTGAATGTTTGAATGCCTCAACTGCCTCTTCCGGCGTAGAAAACCGTTAACCACGAAG
Source organism: Dermolepida albohirtum (assembly GCA_031893035.1). Taxonomy (NCBI): domain Eukaryota; kingdom Metazoa; phylum Arthropoda; class Insecta; order Coleoptera; family Scarabaeidae; genus Dermolepida; species Dermolepida albohirtum. Next base: position 127,204 of record JAVIWB010000805.1, on the reverse strand, counting down.
TTTATTCTTCACGTGTGGGAACAAAAAGAAATCATAGGGTGCTAGATCAGGGCCGTATGGCGAATGGCCCATCAATTCAATGTTTTGTCCGGTCAAATATTCAATTGTTTGAACCGACCTGTGAGAGTTCGCATTGTCATGGTTTAGAATTATCTGTCGTTTTCGGTTTGTTTTCTTTATTTCTTCAAAAACTTTTGACCAACAAATAGTTGTGTACCATTCGGAATTGACCGTTCTGCAACTCTCTAAAGGCACGGTTGCAACGTGACCGATTTTTCCGAGAAAACAGGCAACCATTTGTTTCGATGTGCTTCAAGCGCGAACAACTTTTATTGGTTTTGGTTCATCTTGGAATACTCACACAGTCGACTGCTGTTTACTATCGGGCTCATATGTATAGAGCTAAGATTCGTCACCTGTGACAACTTTATAAATGTTCTTTGAAGCACCGCCATTCAGATACTGCATTAATATTTTCCGACACAACAATATTTGTGGGACGACCTTCACAAAATTCATCGTTCATAGAACGCCGTCCAAGAGATAATCCACGCCGAAAGTTATGAAAAATAATTCGCGAGTTAATTCCATTTTTTCGCTGACATAAAATTTTCAAGTTACTGTCAACAATAGAAATAGCGACCGGATAATAAAATTATCAAGGTAAATATATTGTCAAAAATGACAAACTTCACGGTACAATCATCAGATCGGAGACAACACTAACAGTGTTGCCAGTCCCCAAAATATAAACGGCTACTCTCGTATCAATTAAGGGTTCTAAGTAACGAGAAAAATATCGGAACTAAAACAAGTGTTAAAAATAGGAAAACAAAAATTACGAATATTATTGTCTTCAAACTAAATATAATAGAATAAACTTTAAATTATTAAAAAAACAGAAATTAGTTCACAGTTCGGCATTGTTTCTATTTCTTATAAATAACTTGATATTTTTATTAACTTTTCTTTGTTTATATATGCGGACAATAAGAGAGTGCTATGGTTTCGATCGCTAATAAGGCAAATGTACATTTTAACCAACTTTACAAATGGTTGCAATACAGTACCTAATTTACATACAAACTTAATCAAATCCATTTGACGTTGTATCATTTGTTGCATAAAAACATATAATTCGTTACATAAGCATATGTACACTCCACTACATCTTGTAAGTAGTATTTCGTAGAATTTAATGCATTGGGATCAATTCAGTTTATAATTAGGATAGGCTATGAATATATCAACTTAGTTTAGAACACTGAGTTAAATATATTTTTATAACTGTTAATATAATTCTACATCAAATTATAAAAATGCCACTTTTAATAGTGTATTGTAAGGCCACGTAACGAATTTGCCAATTTCAAGCCGAGCGAGAACCAAGAAACGAAGATGAGTAGAATCTCATTTAGTTGCCAGAACAGTTCTTTTTAGGACCGGCAAGACATACGGTATATGCCTGAAAAGTCAACGATTCTAACGGTAACCGTGAATATATATAAAGTTGAAAAATATGACAGGTCTGACAGTCGATTGGGCAGAGAATAATAAAATTTCTTCATCGTGACATTAAATGCCAAGTTATTAAAAAAATTATCTAAATGTTATGATTAATTTGTAAACATCTTCAGGAAAATTCTTTTCTTATAATTGTAATTTTTATCAAGAACAATATTTTTATAATTGATATGATGGCTTTCTATTCTAAAATGGTCAACTAAGGAATGGCAGCTTTTTGTTTTGAAATTTCTGTTATTAAAGAACAAATCAAGCAGCAAGTAGTTAATAATAAATTTAAGTATGTGTAAAGCAATGGTGTCATTTTTGCCTTGTCTTTTTAAGTGTTCCTAATCTTAAGGCATGTTTTGTCTTAGATTTTAAACTGCTCAATGTAAATTTAATGATTTTACTCATGTGTCATCGATAGTTTTCATAGTTTTATTTTATCATCATTCAAATTAGTCATAACATTTACATAATTTTTAAATTTATCATTTTTCAAAATGTCGGTTTTAATAGTAGTGTTGAAGGATGTCAACTTTTTTTGAGAATTTCAATTATGAAATATATCCATTTTCTTTAATAATTTGACACGGTATTTACTTTAGTATTTTAAGGTCGTGATGAAGATTTTGAATTAAATCAAAAGCATGACTAATTTTTTGAAGAGCTACGTTATACATAGGCCGATCGACTGCTAGACCTCTTATATTACTTTTGTCTCTTCAACTAACCAATCATGATCTAATTATATATGTACGTGTGTGTGTGAATTTTACTATATATATATATATATATATGAGTAAAAAGTAGTAGTACTAAAATAGGATGGGGGTTAAATAATTGTACTAAACCAAAACAATATTCGTTAATCGACAAATGTACCTCATTGTTAATAAGCAGAGATTTTTATCGGCGTGGCAGGATCGGATGTAATAAGTGCGTAAGTGTAATTGTACCAACAAATAATATAACTTGGATTGATCACGTAAATATTCGGTACGTATTTATTATGTACCTGGTGTGCAGAACGTGACCGCTCTACTAATAAGGAATATTTGACGCGCCTCTATCACTCTTCCTTTTTCGTGCGAGAGAATAACTACTGTAAATTTACAATACGGTTTAATTATATAAATTCCATTTCATCCCTTATTCAAGGATTTTTGAAACACAAAAGTTTGTAAAGTTATTTTAATGTAAATTTTTTTTCAGACACAACTTGGTTGTCTTCACATATGTAAAACTGTAAATATTTTTTAGGGAAAATTATACTATGGTTAAGCAGCACTAAAAAGAAGGAACGATTCTGTTTGAACATGAGTAAATGTGTTTTATATGTAGTTGTTTATCTTATATTATATATAAAATACATTAATTTCTTAAAAAAGTGTATTATCGGCGAATGCATAATGACGCAATTTGATTATTATACTGTACTGATATAGCCATAAAATGCATTTCAAATGCTGCAGACTAAATAATTTTTGGCGTTGATGATAATTAACAATCTATAATCGAAGCCCAAAATATTATATTAATTACATTAAGGGACATCAATTTATCAATATCTTATATATAGTTGCTATAGAGCTGACAAGGGAAGGTTTCTGTATGAGAAACGTCGATTTGAACAACAAATTTTCATATATTGAATATCTTGCAGTGAAATAGTTGAAACAAATTTCTGAATTTTACGATTTATGACGCCAACATGAAAATATATATATATATATGATAATAGGTAAAAAGTTGGCACAAATATGTAAAATTGCTTTTTCCATTCTGCTATAAACAACTTTATACCCGACAATGTAAAATCTTGACCTCCAGCAAATATTTTAAATCTTACGCATCATAAAGATTAAAAAGATTTCATTTAAAAAATTAAAAAGTATTTCTACTATTGGCAAATCCAATAATTGTTTTCAATATTTGTTCGTGAATCCTGGATTACGTTTTTGAGCCAAATTATGAATAAGTAAATATGTAGCTCCCCGTAACAGGCCTTGAAGACTGAGTGTGCGGCAGAGTATGGTGTATGTCATGGCAACACGCCTTTTTCGGTGGACCGGGGCTGTAACGTGGCAAGAGCTATGAACCCACACAAGAGTTTGATTTCCAAATACTCTTCTTTAACAGTTTAAGTCGAATTGGAGCCGAAAAATGCTAAGCTGCACCAGGGATCGAACCTGGTACATACTTGAACGAAATAAATGTTAATTTAATATAATGCATACCTATAAATAAATATACTGCGTGAGTGAGACAAACGACTGGTAAAACTTAGGTTGCCATTATGACATTAAATCTTTCATATGAAATTTTTGACTTAGCATTAACTCAATCATCTATATATAAAATGATATATACTTGGTTACCATTAATATTTTCAGTATATTAACAATAATCATAGCTTGACCTTTTAAATTTTATAATTAACATAAAATCGTAAAAACATTCATATAAATCACAGAAATTTTCTTAGAAGACATACCTTGCTTAATTAAGCTTTATAATCATCTGGAGGATAAGTATTATCACCTCTATCTGCTTCTGGGCTTCCGGGCTGGAACCGCGTCATTTGTATATGCCTAGGCAGATATACAAGTGACGCGGTTCCAGCCCAGCAGCCCAGAAGCAGATAGCATGGACCACGACTGCGGAAGTCTACGTACCAGATTATTATGACCTCCTTTTTTAATTTGCTGTATTTTATGTGTTAGTGTTAAGGGGTTAAATGTCTCCTTAATTAATACAACTAAATAATAATAGAGATATTATTTAATAGAGAATATATATTTATTTGCACGTGAGTGATGGTTAGTAAATTTATTACGAGCGCGTGTCCTGCTAGCTGAAGCGCTGTAATAAATGCAAATAAAAAAGAATGTAATGTAAGGAGTTAATATTTAGTAATTGTGTACAATGATCATCAAAAGTCCAGGACGTGCGCCAAGCTGAAAGAAAGATATTGGTGGAAATAAAACAACAGGATTGCCCTTAAAATTTTATTTACTAAGTTAAATTAATTCTTAAAGCTTGAGTATATTAAATAAAGATAATTAATAAGAACGAGAGCAACAAATAAAACAAGATAAGCGTAATGGCAAAGCTGTAATAAAAGTAAATCTAGAGATATTAAGTTGTTTAATAAAATATAAAAAGGGTTAGATTAAAATACCGTGAATATATTTTATAATGCAACATGCACATACATACATACACTAGTTGCTAGAGTAACGTAATAATGAAATGACAGCAATGTATTTTAGCGTGTATTTTATTTTGCAAAATAGGATGTCAAAATAAGTTACTCCATTTTTGAGGTATGGATAGCGTAGAAGAAAAAGTGTTATTAGTGAACTGGTATAACTCGAATATGAGTTTGAGGAGAGTAGCAGATTTGTTTCAAATTACATATCCTGACCGTCCAAGACCGAGTCCAACTACAATAAGTAGGTTAGTACAGAAGTATAAAAATAATGGATGCATCATTCCTAATCATAAAAAAAAGAATAGGCCAAGATATGTTATTACTGACGCCAAAAGAGATGAAATTCTACAAACAATCGAAAATAATAATATGCTCTCCACCAGAGCTTTAGCACAAACTACAAATGTAAGCAAATCTTCCGTGCATAAACTACTAAAACGAGAACATTTTAAGTCGTATCATTTTCAAAACCATCAGGAACTAATTGCGAATGATGCAGAAAGAAGAAGTAACTTTTGTGAAATCATGTTGGATAAGCTTCATAATGATGATACTTTACTACGCAGAATTTGCTTTACAGATGAAGCAACATTTTATGTAAATGGTGAAGTAAATTCACAGAACTGCCGCTACTGGAGTAGACAAAATTTGCATAGATATCATATCACAAGGACTCAGCGACCACAGAAAGTCAATGTTTGGACTGGGTTGATTGGACACCATATTGTAGGACCGTTTTTTATTGAGGGTACTCTTACAGGAGAAAAATATTTAGAATTGCTTGAGTACAGAGTTATGCCAGCCCTCCACGCTTTAAATATTGATGGTGAGATTTGGTACAAGCATGATGGCGCGCCGGCACATAATTTTCATATGGTTAGAACATTTTTCAACCAAAGATTTCCAAACCGTTGGATAGGCCGTGGAGGAGAAGTAGAATGGTCCGCAAGGTCACCAGACCTGTCTCCAAACGATTTCTTTCTTTGGCCATGTATCAGAAATAAAGTTTTTCATGGAGAACCTCTAAACAATATTGACCAATTAAAAAATAGAATACGAGTTGCTGCAAGAGAAATAACTCCAGAGCAGATACAAAATACAATAAATGAATTCTACAATCGCTTAAGATACTGTCTGGCCGTCAATGGTGACATTTTTGAAAATTTGTTAAATTAGTTTTTAAATTTTGTTCAACTACTGTATTTCACATCCTATGTTGCAAAATAAAATACACGCTAAATTACATTGCTGTCATTTCATTATTACGTTACTCTAGCAACTAGTGTATGTATGTGCATGTTGCATTATAAAATATATTCACGGTATATATCGGACGATACCTAAAATACTTGCGGTTTGTATGTATATATCCTGGGCCAGGATATTATGTATATTTTTCGGTCGCAAAATAAACACGTGGACACTAATTACGCGAGAAAACTTAACGGTACCAACTTCGCGGAAATGATGCGTGTGGGCTTGGTGATGGCCGGAGAAGAAGTCTCTGTTTTCTTACAAGCCGGGGCTTTTAAGAAAACGACCCAGTAGCTGAAGGGGTAGGATACTGGTCATGTTTGAATAAACCAATAGCACAAGAGAACAGGCACGCTAGAAATTGACGTGCTAAAGATATAGGCGTAAATTAAAATTGTGATATTAATTTCAATATAAGCACCTAGCAGATAGATATTTAGACAGAATAATAGACGTCTATTCTGTGTGAAAAATAGAAGGATTAATATTTGAATCTCTATTGCATTTAGATATCAATATGCGGAATAAATATTAAATGTGCTTCAATGGAAAAACACTAATGTTTTATTACAGCCTGACCGTATGTGACGAATACAAAAGATCTCGCATCCGAATGTCTGTATAAGGGATAAATAATGTCAAGATAGAAAGTAATAAATAATAATTTAATAATTCAAAATCGAATTATTTTTAAATTAAAATAAATTAATTTAAAAAACATGATATAAAAAATTATTATATATGCGGAGCGTAACAGTATATATTAACTTCAGATTTAATCTTATTATTTAAAAAGCTTGTCTGTACATTCATTTGTTCAATCTTCCGTTTTTCATGATAAATTTATTTTCCTGATAAATCTGCTAGAATCCTTAAGTTACGACGCGCCCTTTGTCTTTACCATCTGACTTAACTGGGCAAATCCATTTATTTCAATAATACTCTTATTTGGAGATACATCTACTAATAATCGTGTGTTATTCATCTTCCAAACTTTTTTTATTGAAAAATATTTTATATGGAGCTTTTTTGATTTTTGCATTTGCCATATATTTCCAATATATGCAGCTTATATTTCCAATATATGCAGCTTATATTTCCAATATATGCAGCTTATATTTCCAATATATGCAGCTGTGTGCATGTACTCTAGCCAATATTTTTTCTTAACTTTAGCCTCAGAAAGTAAAGAACGAGCGCGATCCATAATGGTTCTCTTGTATATTTCTGCTACTTCATTGAATTTATTAGTATTATAGAGGACTTGGTCGCAGATTATTACATTGAATTTCCTTTATTCTCTTACCTGTTTTGTTTTGCATTAGTCTTATGTATTGCACAAATCTGCCAAAAACTTCAATTTTTTGTTTAATACAATATATAACATTTTACTGAAATCAACAATAAAAGACACAGTCTTTTTCGTTAATTATAACCTGGTAATTTTGATGGAGCCTGTGGTTGATTAACTTAATCACTGAAGGTTCATATATAACCCCTTTCCATATTAATTTTTGTATTCTGTATACGTCTTTCGACAACTAAGTTGTCATCATCAGCAAATAATTAAACAGTGTCGCACCTGGAAAACTACGGCAAAAAATACCCATACGAAAACAAATTCCGCACACGATCTGTACTGTTGAAAGCCAAAACACACACATTATAACCTGTTTGAGTAATGGATCCATGTACATCTGTATGAATGATTTCTAGTACGCCATTTGTCCTATTACGATAATTTGGAAATTTTAGATTTGTTATTTTGTTTTTTGAACATATTTTACATTTTAAAAATTCATTCTCAATTCTTTTAAATAGTCCTTTCAATAACTGATTTTTGTATAAACAGTCTAAATCCCAAAAATTTGTGTAACAAAATATTCTATGTACTTTTTCCTTTTTTTGACATATCTACAGATGTGATATATTTTCTTAAAGCAGCAATAACAATTAATTTGTTTTTACGATTATAAATATTTGCAGAAGAATATTTTTAATTTACATGGTAAACATTTTTAATTTCAACATTAACATTAAAATGTATAATACTATTACTTATTTTTTTATTTTAGTATAAAATCACCACTAATCTGAACCAGGAGTCATCTGAGTTTACAATGTGGTCCGAACATCCACTATCTAACAGTTATTTAAATTCTTCTTTCAGCATCTGCACCTTATCCTGTATCTCCTTTCTTGTTGACATCACCTCGACACTAAATGAATTTTTTTTCACCATCTTTTACTGTTGAAATTCCAGCCATTGTTCTTGAGTAATATTTTCTGATCATATTTCTTAAAAAAATTCATCATCCTGTTGAATTGCTTTGTAAATAACATTAAGTGTGTTCTGATATATTACACTTGTAACATTCTATTACTGGTCTATTTTGATATTCTTGAGTTCTTGACATAGTTGGCTGTTGATGGTAAGAACTTCGTTTATTGGAATATTTATCAGAGAATTGACTTTTAAAATTAAAATTCCAGGCTTTTGGCACCTGACAATTAAACGCTTGCAGATTCAATATTACTTTTGCTGCTTTCTCTTTTTTTGCAACTCTAATAAAAGTTATTAACAAAGTCAACTGCTTTGTCTTTATCTGGTAATGCATCAATTATTATACATATATGTATATATTTATTATATACTATATGTGATAAACTTTTGGAAAGCACTAAAAAAAGCTCAATTTGTCATTGTTACTGATATTCCTATTGGCATTTTGAAATTTTTAAGTTCATTAATGTTTTTCAAATTCATTGAAAAATGCTGTAGGATTTCTGCGTTTCCCATTTTCAGGTCTAGTAGTTTACTTTTATGTAATAACTTTATTGCACTGTTCTTTACTAAATAGTTTTCTTCAAGTTGAGTAATCATTTTCCATGCAGTCGTTTCAGATACATATTAATTAAAGTTGTGAATTTGAAATACTGTTAACAATATAGTTTGTTGCTTTTATTTCTTTTTTTCTCCAAACATCATCAGTTATATAATTTGACCATTCTTTATTTTAAATTAATTTTCTGTATTCTTACATTTCAAGAAATAGTTTTAGTATAAATTTCCATTTATCATAATCTGTACCATTCATAAAATTGTCGTTTTTATCGCTTTCCATTGCGTCTGTTCCAGTTTTTTTTGTTTTCTTCACTTAAGGCTTATATAACCCCTTTCCACATTAATTTTCGTATTCAGCAGATAAATAAACAGTGTCGCACCTGGAAACTACGGCAAAAACACGCACGAAATAAATTCCGTACACGATCTGTACCGTCGAAAGTCAAAACGCACACTGTATATTCGTTTCACATAATTTTTAAAGAATTTGTATTTTATTTCTTTGAATAAATTCTATTGAATTTGTAATTTTAGTATCATATCATCTATATTACCAACTTAATAACTGAATATATAAATCATAATCTTATTCTAACAATCTCAATTTCAATTACACCGTCATTTATCCTGCCCGGGGCTTTCATCATTAGGAACTGTTGAATATATTTGGTGTGGATTCTTTGCTATTACGTCGAAATCAGGTGTCTATAAGGTTTTCCTTTAATTTACTTAATAATGGCGTTGTCCATAAAAAATTATTAGAAAAAATTGACTTTTTCATTCCAAGGCTAGAAACTAGGTCGGGCAATTTGTTTTACTGCGCTTGTGAAAGGTAAATATACATAACTCACCTTTATGTAGAACATGCCTTTACTACAATACATTATCTAACAGCAACACAAGATATTCACTTTGTACCGCTATCGTTGTTTCTCTTAAATTGCACAGGGACACTTAAGAAAATCAATAGTGAAATCTACGAGAAGATATTTTGAGAAGTTTAGTTTCTAAAAGTTTTATATACTATTACTGTTAAAGTGAAAGGTCAAGTTTATGTTCAATTAAACAAATTCGGAAGGTGAACTATGAACTGATTGATAGTTATCCATGAATAATATATACGGAGTAAGATATATTACAAAATATATCGTATATCCACAAAGTATGAATAAAATTACATAAAGACAACGTTTTCCGATCTCTTATATTAGCATTATTATTAAAATTGAAACAATTAAAATCACCAGCAATGACAACCTTTTTGTCAATTAAATACATAGAAAAAATATTAAAAAAATCGTATCAATCACATGATGTAGCAGGTGGATTAATAATTAAATAAATATTTTAAGGTGTATATATTTGCATACAGAGATATCAACTAACGCTGGTAGCTTTTCCCACATCAAAATCTCGATCTTTTCTGAAAGACGCATATCAATCGCAAACCAGATCTCAATTTTGTGGTAAAGTTCGATTAGTCTTGATAATTCTTGCTACATTGTAAAAGTAATTGATGCGTTTCTCCAATTGATGAAGGCCGTTTAAATTTTTCCTTGGCCAATTTATAAAGAGAAATCTGGTTAATCATGGTTATAGAGAGAACGAGCCGAAGATGATACAGTTAAGTATAATGCAAGATAATAATCTTGCATTTTACTTAACTGTACTTTAAAATCTATAAAATGTACAATTGAGAATTAGCCTGCGGCTTTGACTTTACTGAATTTTTTATCATTGAAAGTGATTTTTTCAGGCGACTAAAGAAGCATGGAATAAAGACAATAGGACTGCTTCACACCAAGCGGGCTCGTCCTAGTGACAGAGGCAAACTAGAGGGACCCGGAAAAGAGGATAGGATAAAATTAAGCATAAGAAAAACACTGTGTAAATAGAAACGCAAGAGAACATGTACAAACACCAACATACCGCCATTTGAACAAATGACTATTAGAAACATGCAATGATAATTTCCACTAAACCGAACATTGTCATGTTGTTCTGGCCCACGATATACGAATACGAATTTTCTGGAAAACATACCTCCCTGCAAATAATTATTAAAGAACTTGGATTCAAGTGGAGGAAAGTTAAGGACAATCGTAGGTTACTAATAGAGAAGACAGATATTCGCGCTTTGAGGTTGGGTTGAATTATCAGAATAAAATTAAATACTGTAGGAGGCCAGGCAGACTAGTTGTGTTTTTGGACAACTTACATTCCTGCTGGTCTCACTAGTTCGAACAGATAATACCACTAATGGTTTGTTATCAAACGCATTTAAAGGCAATTGATTAGTTATTGTATATGCCGATGGTGAAAGGGGTTTCATATATAACAGTCGCTTGATTTTTTAATCTGAAACCAAATTCTAAGATTACCATGGCGAAATGAACTTACAAAGTTATGAGAAATGGCCTAAAGGGAAACTGATTCCAAATTTCGCCCCGAATTGTTATTGCAAGTAATACTGCTACTAATATACAAATACAGAAAGCACTTATCGGCAACTCAAGGAAAACAGATATAATAGACTTGTTGACAAATAAACATTTTTCGCCAAATTTGCGTAAGCCACAGCTGTATGAAATTATTAAGTATCATAAAAAAACAACATATTGTTTACAAATTCGTTAATCTGAGGAGCGTATTGTATTTCGTGAAATAACTAAGCGGATGCAAGGATATATTGCTACAGTTATTCGTTGTTGGAGAGATTGGTTTCAAGAAGGTAGACTACATTGTAGAAGAGGTTCTACACGACCTAGAAGAACCACTAGTTAGGAAGATGGGAAACTAAGATTGCTTGCCCTTGAGATCAGCATAGTATCTCAAGGTTTGTTGGAAATGTTTCTTGATAGGCCTATATAATAAAAAAGTCTTTCATATATTGCCTTATCCGTTCGTTTAGGTTGATATCCTATTATTCAAGACTAATACTGCCTGTCACTAGTCGGCATCGTGTCCTTAGATAAGATGGGTGTAGTAGATTGGTATAAAAAGTGGAACAATATCGTTTTTCCAGACGAATCGATTTTGTTTATGAGCCCATGATAGTCGCAGTTTTTGAAATTATCCGTAGAACATGAGATTGAACTTATTAGAGGATTGATGGTTTAGGTTTAATATTCCTTCGAGGCCATTTAAATGCTCATTGATACATTTATGAAGTTGTAGAACCATTCGATTTACCACATATCCAAGGGCTAAATAATGTCACATTTCAGCAAGACATCTGTCTCCATAGAATATCTTATTAGAAGCATGCCCTAGTGAATACCAGAGTGCATTCGTTTACTTGAAGCGGAAACTCATTATTAAATATTCTCTATAAAGGGTATAAGTTTTTCAATGGAAATTTAACCATTTGTTATTCTCAACACAGTAAATATTTGTACAAAATTTAATTTAAAGTATATAGTTTTACTGGATGATTTGTTTTTTTTGTCACATAGTACATTTAAAGTTAAACGTGCTGGTTTATTTATTTAAGTATATTTACTTTTTGTTAAGCTTTGAAATGATGAATTGAAAAGATCGTCCAAAAGAGTATTTTCAAAAGCCCCTCTTCAAATTGTTTCTCCTCTGATTTTTGTTTTTATATGAAAGAAAAAGATGGAAAAAATAAATTTTACATATTTGCAAAAGCTTTTTTTTTAAATTTGATTCCAATATATACTTTTGTTATGAATAGAGAAAAGTGTAAATTTCATTCCTTCAAAATAGAATTTGTTTTGGGAACCTTTCTTTGTGAGTTTCTGAAATAATGTATAGTAAATATGTAGCAGACAAATGTGAATGCGTATAATTTTCTTCTTATAAAGGAATGCTTACAAGTCCTAAATATATCCTGTAACAATATAACTACCATACAAATGCTTCTACCATTGAGACGCTTGCGAATATTGAATGCTTCGAACAATAGCATAAGTCATTTACAAAACCTAACTGATAGCATAAAACAGTTTGTATATTTAAAAGAAGTTAATTTTTCTGGAAATTCAGTATGTAAGGAATATCGATATAGAGATGCTGTTATAGGAAAATCAATTGGCTTAAGTAAGTATATACTAAAATTATGTATAAATTCTAAAACCATTAAACACTTTTACATATATAACAAGTATTTCCATATAGTGATACATTTTTATTTTAATAAGTAATGTGTTTTGTTGTAATCAATAGAATTAAAAAGTATTTGACAAGCAATTTTGTTTTCAGTAAATAATTGCGGATTTCACTAATAATAAAATATAAATTCTTAATCTTTTTGAATATGTTTTTATCTAAATTTCAAAATCATATTGTTGTTTTATAGTTGGTACTTCGATTACCATTCAGTAAAAAAAGGTATGGATGTTGATTGTGTCAAAGATGAAAAGTTGATAATGACCAAATCAAGGCAATATTTGATGTGGATCATCATAGCACAAAACAAGGACGTAGAAAATTCGATGTATGATATACATGTACTCAAAGGGTATAAAACAATGGCTACCCAAGAAACTCAGTTTATGGATTCCTCATTTGCTTATAAAATGGAACACAATTACCCATTTTGAAACAATTGATAAGGTGCTATAAGAACTGCTTGCTTACAACAATTTCAATCGAAAAAGATCGCAGCGTAAGCAAAAGAAACCATGTTGCCAATTTAGTGGGATTAAAGACCAGCACTTTAAAACAAAGCGCCAACTTTGCGTTTGGTTGTCAGGCAATAAATGTGAAAACCTGGATTTCCGTTTTCAAAGGTCGGGCAGCAGCTCACGAAGAAAGCTGATAAACTGATAAATGATTTTGCTTAAAAAAGAGTTTAAAAATATAATTGTTTTCTTAATTTTTAATAACTATAAAACTATCGCTACTGAACCATCCAAAATATTTTATTAGAAAAAAAAATTCTTTTATAAAGCCGAAAAATCTTTATCCCATAGATTCCTAGATTCGGCATGTAGTTTGCATTATTTATGTATTTAAAGATCGATCATATTCGTTCTTAATATTGTCCTTTAAAAACTATAATGTTAAGACGAAAATAATATTTCATCAGTATTTTTATGAGGACTTTATTTAGCCTGTATAATTGGTCATCAATAAGAAAAAAATATATTGCGATGTTGCTATACCATGCCAAAAAAAACTTGTTAAAATAAGAACATCTTCTTGTAAATCTTTAATAGTAAAAAATAATCGATTCGTTATTTTTTACCATTAAATTCGTATTTTAAAAATATTTCAGGAACTTTAGATGGTAAAGATATTTCTGATGTAACTAGATTGTTCATAAAAAGATTCGAGATTGAAAAAAATAATTTTGAAAATAGGAATTTAACAAAGTTGCCAAAAAATATAGCTGGTATATTGTCTGTTAATGTACATTATCTCTGTTTTTAAGAAGAATAGTGTTTTAGATGTTGCAAAAAACTATCCTTTACCAGTACAAAAAGCAGTTTCGAACTTTATGCTAAAACCTACAAAAAGCTCAATTAATTCTGGCCTTCCACCAAGTAGTAGCGAAACATATATACCATGGAATTGCAGTAAGTTCAAATACATTTTAAATTTATGTTTTTAAGTTAAAAAAGGGATCTTCGACATTTTCAATTATATTTTTGAATTTTTACTTCTACGAATATTTTGTATAAATGTGTTAAAAACATTAGTTTTATAAACGGAAAATAATTTTTAATAAATTAAAACAGTTTTAATAATTAATTGCGTCATTCAAGTTCTTTAATACTATTTGAGGTATTACCTCCTTCTTTAAATTCTGTACTGTATGTTATGTGTGACGTGTTAAGGGGTTAAGTGTCTCCTTAATTAATACAACTAAATAATAATAGAGATATTATTTAATAGAAAATATTTAATTTATTTACATGTGATGGTTAGTAAACTTATTACGAGCGCGTGTTCGGCTAGCAGAAGCGCTGTAATAAATGCAAATAAAAAAGAATGTAATGTAATGTAAGGAGTTAATAATTAGTAATTGTGTACAATGAGCATCAAAAGTCCAGGATGTGCGCCAAGCTAAAAGAAAGATTATTAGTGGAAATAAAACAACAGGATTGCCCTTAAAATTTTATTCACTAAGTTAAATTAATTCTTAAAGCTTGAGTATATTAAATAAAGATAATTAATAAGATCGAGAGCAACAAATAAAACATGATAAGCGTAATGGCAAAGCTGTAATAAAAGTAAATCTAAAGGTATTAAGCTGTTTAATAAAATAATAAAAAAGGGTTAGATTAAAATATGTATCGGACGATACGTAAAATACTTACGGTTTGTGTGTGTACATCCTGGGCCAGGATGTTAGGAATATTTTGCGGTCACAAAATAAACACGTGGACACTACGTTAGAAACCTTGGCTGGAGAAGAAATATCTGTGTCTTACACGCGGGTGCTTTTAAGAAGAACCCGTAGGCTGAAGGGTTAGGATACTTGAATTAACCAATAGGGAAAGAGACTAGGCACACTAGAAATTGGCGCTCTAAAGATATAAGCGTAAATTAAAATTGTGATATTAATTTCAATATAAGCACCTAGCAGATAGATATCTAGACAGAATAATAGACATGTATTCTGTGTGAAAAATAGAAAGATTAATATTTGAATCTCTATTGCATTTAGATATAATAATAATAATAAATATTAAATGTGCTTCAATGGACAAACACCAATATTCGGCTTCCTAGAAACGACGCGGTAGGGATTTTATTATAGCCTGACTGTACGTGACGAATACGAAAGATTCCTGCATTTGTATATATCACAAGAAGGTCAAAATAAATAATAATTAATGACTTGAATATCGAAATATTTTTAAATTAAAATAAACTAATTTCAAAAATATGATATAAAGTCTTATTATTTGTATATATGCGGAGCGTAACAGAGGTCATGTGGTCATAGAAAATAACGTAAATTCTTAATAGCGTTAAATTTGTTTTATGAGTAAGGAAGGGGTGGGGAATAATCGCCACAATAATACCGGATACCACACTGTTTCTGTGTAAATTCACTTTTAGTTTTTTTGACGACACCGCCACCTAAACAGAAGTGATTGAACTAAGCGTGATATTAGCTGTGCGCTGCATATGCTTTCTGAATATTTGGTGAAAAATTATTAGTATGCTCGACGTACAAAATTTGAAATTTTATTTTTGAAGGGTACGTAGGATGTCGTTTAACATTTTTTTAAATTCCCCTATTGTAGGAAGGAAGCAAAATTGTGTACATCAGGGTAACAAATTGTATTTTACCATACTAGTTAATAATATAGTTACGCGCTCTAATCTGAAATATTGGAAAAAGTTCGTGGCGTTTTTCCCGAAGCATTGGTTGCCGAAATTGTCGTTTTTTAGATGACCTTCCGAACGTTAGTTTGAGCGTAGAAACATTGTAATTGCAGTGGTTGGATTTTCGCACTTGAAAATGGAGAAGAATAATGAGAAATTTCGACTATATTCTGCAATATTATTATGATAAGGGGAAGAACGCTGCGCAGGCTTGTGATAAAATTTGTGCTGTGTACGGTGAAGGTACTTTATCGAAATCTGTTGCGCGGAAATGGTTCGCTCCCTTTCGTTCTGGAAATTTCAATGTGAAAGATGAGTCACGCTCCGGTAATCACTGAAAAATCTGATTTCTTGAAAAAGTAACAAGATTATCAGCAGTGTCGATATTGGCATGGAGCTAGGCATTGACCACAAAACTGTTTTGAACCATTTACACAAAGCTGGTTACAAAAAAAAGCTTGACGTATGGGTTCCTCATGAGTTGAGCGTGAAAAACATGATGGACCGAATTAACATCTGCGATGCGCTGCTGAAACGGAATGAAATCGAGCCGTTTCTGAAACGTTTAATAACCGGAGATGAAAAATGGATTACGTACGATAATCGGAAGCGTAAAAGATCGTGGATAAAGGATAGCCGTCACAAGCGTTCGCTAAGCCAACATTGACGCCAAAAAAAGTGATGCTGTGTGTATGGTGGGACTGGAGAGAAATCGTCCACTACGAGCTACTTCCAACTGGTCAGACGATTGATTCTAACTCTACTGTGCACAACTAGAGAGATTACGCCAGGCGATTGAAAGAAAACGGCCCGAATTGATTAATAGGAAAGGTGTTGTCTTCCATCATGACAACGCCCGACCACACACTTCTTTGATGACCCGTCAAAAATTGAGAGAGTTTGGTTGGGAAGTTTTGATGCACCCACCTTTACAGTCCGGATATAGCACCCTCTGACTATCATCTGTTTCGATCTCTGCAGAACTCTCTCAATGGAATTAAGTTGGTTTCAAAAGAAGCCTGTGAAAACTACTTGATTCAGTTTTCGACCAGAAACCACAGAAGTTTTTCACCGATGGGATCATGGATCTACCAAAAAAATGGCGAAACATTGTCGATAATAATGGAGCATATTCGGTTTAAATGAATTCGTCCACGCGCCATGCGGGGACCAGTTGAATTTTACTGAAAAAACGCCACGAACTTTTTCCCAGACCCAATATTATATTCCCGAATAGCGAATGTCGCCCCAGTGGATAGTAAGAACAGGCCGACAGTACTCGCACTAATGAAAATTCATAGTTAAGTATATGTCTATTTAAAGTGTAATAGATAAACTGATGTAAAATTTGCAATATATTATGACAAAATAAATACAAAAAAAATGACGAGATATGGAAAATACTACTTTTGCATTAAATGCTAGAGAAAGGTATTTTCTATTTAGAAGAGCACTTCACAGGATCGGGTAAACAGTAGGTAAAAAAAAACGATATAAAACGCTGTCCTTAAATATGTATTAAAGAAAAAAATAGTTGAACATCAATTTTTGGTCGAATAACAATAAAAAGCATGTAAAAGTATTGGCTTTACAGCTTTTTAAAACTAAACCCTTCAATGGTTTTAAGGAAATTTCTATGAAAACTGACTTAGAAGACAGTCAAACATTTTATAAGGACTATATACACAGGTAGCCAAGAGAAGACAAGGACACTCGCTTCACACCAAGTCTATCCTGGTGACTAACATACACCACAACAAGACCGCGGAAAGGGAAGAAATACAGTAAGGAAATGAATGCAAATCAATTTGGATTGATCCTTGTATATACAAAACAAAAGAAAGACAAAAAGTTTAACAAACAATATACAGACACCAGAGTCGCAGTAGTAGATAGCACACAAAAAGAGATTCACAATAATATACAGGAATACATTTAATTATAGGTTATACAGGTAGTACAATCTCAAAAAGAAAGAGAGTAACTGTACTCATTTCACTCGGTAATAACACACACGTACTTAATATATATGTAGCGATATGATGAGTCAAAGCAGATGGAACATTAAATGTAATTTCTGATAAAAGAGGAGCAATCGATTTTGTTGCCTTGTAGTTTAGCAAGATAATGGATATTATAAACTTGTAGTAACGTTATATAAATTGCCCAATTAATGGATACATATTTTAATTTGGACGTGATAAATGCAAAGAATAAAGATTTTAGAGTAATGTTGTGAAAATATTTCGATGTTCTCAAAATGAAACTTAATGTTTTGGAAGAGGATTAACAAACTTAGCAATATGTTCAGTAAATGAAAAGATTGTATCAAAAAAAAGGATATCTGATAATATTGATGTTTTGAGTGTCTAACCATCCATAGAATAATTAAATGAAATTGGCATATTCTTGTGAGTGAAACATAAGACATTTATTAATGTTAATTGCAAGTTTATTCAAGATTGACTATTCGAAAACAATATCATTCTGCAAATGAACAGTGTGTCGTTTTGAGGTGACACGTTAGAAAAAAGTTTAACGTTGTCGGCATATGCTAATGCTTAGCATAATAACATGGATAGATCAGTATCAAAAAATACAAAAATAAAGGACCAAGATTAGATCTTTGCAGAACTCCTAAGTATGCAACATTCGAAATACCTGAAACCATTGTAAAAGACAACTATATCTATTAATTTTATCCAAGGCGTGAGTAAAATCCATATAAATAACATCGACTTGTTCCCGATTGTTTAAGATTTCACTTTCTCAACGACATTTAGTTCCAACAAGACGGTGCTAGTTGCCACACAGCCCGTGAAAGAATGGCTTTATTACGAGAACAATTTGGTGAACATTTAATTTCACGTAATAGACCTGTGCAACGGCCGCCTAGATCATGTCATATCACACCTTCAGACTTTTTCTTTTGGGACTACGTAAAGTCCAAAGTCTACATGGATAAGCAAGCCAGTTACGATTAGACACTTGGAAACCAACATCACTCATGTTATTTGCCAAAAACCACTTGAAATGCTCGAACGCATCATCATAAATTGAAATTTCAGAAAGAACCATGTTAGGCGCAGTTACGGTCAACATTTGAGGAAAATACTTTTTAAAAAATAAATATCAAGTGTGGTTCTTTTGAATGATAATAAAGAATACCCGATAAAATTAAAGTTTTTATTTTTGAAAAAAGTACCTCCAAATGAATCACTCCTTATTTGAACAGCTAACAACTCGCTTCTCTTTGAAATATCAATACATTTCTAAAAATGTAGCGATTTTAAATTTATGAATACTAATTGAGTTATTTCAACTGTAGTGGCCGGATTTATTTTCAAAGAAAATGTAAATGTTTGCATTTTATTTTTTATTTCCTTGTTTATTATATTTCATTACTGCAAATTTAAGAAAGAAAGAAACAAATATAAAGACTCTTAATACAATAAAAACAGGAGAATGGTACAATTAATATAAAAATATTAATTCAGATTTTAAAAAATTAATTTTCTAAAAATGTATCGTACTAGATGCCACGTTAAATTTTCCTGGTCTCATGTTTTAATATTTTCTCCAGTCAGATGAGATTATACAAAGGGTATAATAATTTATGAATTCAAAATCGAATTGTATTTAAATTAAAATAAATTCATTTAAAAACATGATACAAAGGGTAATAGGAAAGTTTTGCAATATTACGCACAATGAATCGTGGGAAGCTGCTTGTTGCTATATGTTGAGACATGTTCATACGTGCATAGTAGCCGCCGCGCCATGTCGATGCGCTCAGTTATTCATTAGCAATGAGAGTGTAAAGTGCTTGCGATGGTATCGTGGTCACGAAATGAGATGAGGTCAGTTTTGCGTTATAATTTCGAGCGTGGTTTAAACATGCACCAGTGCTTCGAAAAAATGACTCTTGGTGATGTTTGTCCACATCGCACGATATTCAGGTGGTACAGACAATTCCAAAGGGGAAATTTTACTGTGGAGGATGCTGAGAGGCCGAGAAGACCACTAACGTCAGTTACGGAGGAAAACGTTACTGCTTTGAGTACAATGCTTGGAGAGGACAGGTGAGTGACCTACCAACAGATAGAGGGTACTTCAGGCCTAAATGCACCAGCAATTCGTTCGATTCTGCATGAGCATTTGCACGTGAAGAAACTTTGTCTGGATGCCGCACTGACTGACTGAAGAGCAGATGACACGACGTGTGACTTGGTGCCGGGAGATGCTAAAAAAGTTTAATAAGGGACGTATGTGAACAACATCGTAACAGGTGACAAGACTTGGCTGTACGATTACGATGTGCTGACCAAAGCTCAAAACAAAGTTTGTGTCTTTGATGATAAGGACACATCCGTAGTTGTCAGAAAATCCCGATCTGTAAAGAAGAAAATGATAGCTGTATTTTTCAAACCGAGTGGACGTTTTAGACACACAGAAGACAGTCACAGCTAAGTGGTATACTGAACAGTGCCTGCCTAAAGTCATTGGATCTATGAAGAACCTACGGACAAAGTCAAGAATGCACATCTGGTTCCTCCATCACGGTAATGCTCCAGCTCACCGCCCCAAAGCCTGCACCAAATATTTGACCACGGCAGGATTGAAACTTCTCTTGCTCCCTGCGACTTTGCACTGTTCCCGCATGTGAAAACGAAGCTGAAAGCGAGGCGGTTTTCCAGTGATGAGGACCTTCTGCTGGCTTGGGACGAGTGTGCTTTACTCCCTAGTGAAACTTGGCAGAACTGTTTTAAAGATTGGTTTTGGAGGATGGAGAGGTGTATCGAGTGTAGAGGAAATTACTTTGAAAAAAACAAGTAAACTAAGCTGTATTACAAAACGTTCCTAGTACCCTTTGTACTTATCTTCTATTGTTACAATATAATGATAAAGGTAGCTTACATTTTAATATTTTCAGTGCCATCCACTCGCAACAATTTTAGTAAAAGGATGCCTCCCTTACTGCGGAAACAAAAGCAGAAGAAAGAATGTCGGACAATGAACCTTTCCAGTCTACCAAATCTTTTGTAATGTAATTTTTAAATCAAATATCTGTTTGAAATATATGTGTATGTTTTACAGTTAATTGTATTATTTGTATATATATCTAATAAAGTAACGTATGCGGTCTATAGTTATTGGTACCATTTGCATTTTGTTATTTGAGATCATTTCAGCCTTTGTTGTAATATTGTTTTCTTATATATATGGTAAATTTTAGGTTTTTTCGTTAACAAACAAGCATTTGCATCTGTAACCCTACACCAATCTCAAATTTTGAATATAAAAAAATTGTTCAATACATTATTTAAGTGCATATTAAGAAAAACAAAAAAATTCAAAATTGAAAATATTTACATTGCGATGTGTAAAAGTTTATTTTTTTAGTGCGAGGTGGTATTTGACAATTTTCGAATACCTAAACCGGCTTACGTATAGTGTAATGCATATGTGGGCAACAATCGGCCCGCTATAAGATTTGATTCAGCTCGCGAGACATTCTCCTATTATTTCATGTCTGATATGTATCGCTAAAAATTATGAACACTACTTTAAAAGGCGGCCCGCGAACGTATTTGCACATTAAAGTTTGAAGAACACCGTCACAAAATTTTCTACCATCCGCCCGTGAACTTATTGAACATAGAATTAAATCCGAATTGGAAAATAAAAAACTGTAATTGGTATTCCTGAACCACCAGAGCCGATTCTTACACGTTTGGGAACATGGTTACAGGCAGCTTTTCGTTATTATAAATAATTTCAAGATATAAAGAACATGGTTTTAAAATTTGATCTGAAAGAAGCTGTAGCCATCAAGAAAAGCCAGCCTCTTGAAATTTGGCTGACTTAGGTTAAAAACAGAATTAAAAACTATTCAAGACAGTTACTTCGGACTAGCGAAGGCAATAGAAAAATTAGAAAGTTCTTCGCTGTCGTTAGTTGAATCTGTCAAAATAGTGAAATACGTTCACGCACAGTTATGCCCGCTAAAAGACGCAAAAATTTCAAAGATTTTTAAAGATTATTTTAATTTTGCAAATATAATCTCACTAGATGTAGAACGCTAACGGTAGTTTCCTGCATATAAACACATTTTTCCCCCACACCGCACTCAGTTTGCTGAAACAATTATGGAAGCACATCCAATGTTGAAAATATTTGGCTGATGTTATCCACTGTGCGATTTCACGCAAGACGCTTAAAACGATGTATTTCACAACGTTTTATAAATTTACAACTGATTATTTATTTTATGTATATATTATAAAGGCACCTCAATTAACCTTATCATCATTAGCTCTTATCGAAAATTTTGAAATTTGATAGTTTTGGGGATTTAATATGAAATAAAGTTTGGAAATTTTGTGTTATTGAAAATATTATACAAAAGGCAGTTAGTTAATTTTGCATATGCCCCAGTTCTACTTGAGAAATCTAAAAAGAGATAGAATTAAACATAGGATATTTTTAAAACCTTATTTTTTATTAAGAGGAAAAGAAACAACTTTTATGAGGTTAAAAAAGTAAGTTCTTACTTGACACTTGTGTATTTACAATATTTTAGTAACTGAAGCATTGCAAATAAATGTCATATATAAAATACATCCTGAAAAATTTAATGGATATCAAAATCAAAGATGATTTATACCTATAGTAAAATTGTTAGAAACAAAAAAAACTGTTAAATCTTTACGATAAGAAACGATGGAGGTTGTTTCTTATGTGAGATTACAACACAATTATATTAACTTTAGACTAAAAGGAACACTTAGATAAGATGAATGCTAATTTTATCGCTATAAACGAGACTGAATCTAATAATTTGAAGTACAGCATTTCAAATATTTCTAAAGAAATTGCAAATTTTGAAAATTTGAGAACAAATACTTACGTTGGTCATTTTTTGAGAAAATCTACTACGTTATTTGCTAATGCGTTAGTCTTAAATTTTTGGATTTACAAAGACAAGGTGTCTGGAAGTCTTTCTCCTCTACGGAAAAATATACCGCCGACTCGTACAATAAAATCGAAATTGCTAGAGATTTTATATGAAATATCAATGAACAAAGTTTAGCGTTGTTCGAAATGCTAAGCAATGACGTTCCAATATAAAATACATAAACTTACCTAAAAATTCCACCAATTTCATATTCATGCTGGAACATTATCCATATAGTCCAATTTTTTACCTTATGATTACGGAGTGTCTGTATTGTTTAGAAAATCAGGTCATAAGGAGATTAGTTTCAGAACCAATCGCCTCTAATATCAAAATATGTGTATAGCAAATTCATAATTTTTCTTTAATAAAAATTAATTTACAATTCTCGCACATAAGCTAGCTATTTATTCTAACATTGTTCACATAATAGATTTTTTTAGGATTACATTTAACAGTTTCACCATAGTACAAACGTTCTATCTTGTTCGGATAATTTCATTAAGTTTGTTACTAACATGTCGTTTTAATCTAGATATTTGTTTTAGGATTAGAATCATTTTTAGCTGCTTTCAAATAAATGAAAGGATAAATTAACAATTTATATCTATTATCCATTATTTTAGTTTAAAACATTATAGGCATTGTGTCTACGCATTATTAAAATGTTATTTACATTTTTGATTTTAGTTTTTACTTAAGATTAATTGGCAAAAGGTACTTTTTAAAACAAATTTCAAAATAAAACAAAAACTGTGTTTAGTTTGTAGTTTTAGTGGTTCATAAAGTAATAACATAGACGAAGAAATATAAATGAATAAAATTCTTTGGTAGCTTTTATATTTAAACGTAAAAGTGATAAACTAAACTCAAAATTAAAGATATTTTAAGGATAAAATACAAATAGTGACATTTGAACTTCAATAAATTTGAAATTTTAGTTTCACAGTTTTTCTAAGAACGTGAATTAATTTGCTTGCATGTACAGTTATTAAGCGCTATTTATACTCAAAATGTACAACTAAAACCATACATACCTGCAAAATGCAAATATATTTATTCTCGATTAACAAACACAGAAGTAAAACACGGCAGCTTCTCATATTTATATATTTTATTGATGTTGCCAGTTAATTTTGTATTGTATATTTCGCCTTTTATTTTTGCAATAATGGTTTTTAATTAGCATTAACAAGAATAGATGATTGTATATATATGAATATAACGAAAACCATTTATTGTCATTAAAAAGGCTTTTATATTATTAATTTTTCATGAGATAGCAAACTGTAAAACCGTTTCATAAATTTTTCGAAAATATCAATATTTTTTTAATCAAATTTTGATGAATGTAAATATATACTACAGATGTGTTTGAATATAAAGCTACCTCATCAAAAACTAATAATGAATGGCTGATTGTACATAACTTAACCATAACTGCATATAATTGAATTACATACAATCCTTATGGAATCATTTTTTATATATATGTATATATAACAAAACAAGTCAGTTTAAATACTTAGTAAATTTCAGATATTTCAATTTTATTTAACAAATTCACATCATATATATTATAATTAAATATATCTATATCTTTCTTTTTAATACACAATAAATATTACATAAGCACATATAAATAAAAAATACAAGTAATGGAATGTCATGGTTATGAATAAAATTTTGTTACAATTTTATTCGAAATTTTGAGACTCATAAATTATCCTTGTTTAAACTGACTTTTTCTGTATTTTTCTTTTTTTTTTTTTACAATAAAAAAGCACCATATATTTTCAACGAGTACATACATCTTGATTAGTATTTGAAAGCTATAAAACAAATATTTCTAAGAAAAACACTTAATATGTAATAATAATATCATTTACTTAATATAACTAAAGAAATAATTTGAACACTGTTCAGAAAAATTAAAAAATGAATTGAAAGGAAAAAGAACAAATAAAAACATACAAATACGCATACTAATGTGTTGACACAATGACGCTAAATGTATGTGTATATGTATATGTGTATATGTGTATATGTATATATATATGTATATATGTATATATATATATATATATATATATGTATATATATATATATATATATATATATATGTATATATGTATATATGTATATATGTATATATGTATATATATATATATATATATATGTATATATATATATATATATATATATATATATATATAAAGGTATACATGTATATAACAGGTAAAAAAATCCATACACCAATTTTATGATAATGTGATAAGACAGTTAGTGTTTGTGAAAAGTTTGAATTTTGAGGAGTGTGTTTCGATTCACCTGTAGCATATTCCACATGTTGCTGCATAATATGAAGACATCTGAGCTACGTTTTTGTTTTCTAAAACTACGTACGTAAAAATATTTTTAGAATTTCAGCAAGCTAAAATTATCATCTGAAATGCATCCGTTGCCAATTGAAAATTTTTGGTGTAAGTATTGGGAAAATTACTTCATACGTAACCTGAAACACATTAATTATTAGAAAAGAGACAACACCTTTGAGTTTGTATTAACAATAGGCATTTATACACAATGTTCCTTCAAAAATCTTTCGTTTATTTTTTTAAAAGCATATATTGAAATTACAAAATATCAGTTTTTATTTTCGTTTTATCCTTTGCTATATTAATTAATAGTAATGAATTGTCATGAAAACCTCAGTTTGTACTGTTTTGAAATATATAAAGTAGAATCACTGGACGCTAAATATGTATATATAAAGATATTTGTTTCAGAATCTTCGCCCCTTTGTGAGTGTATTTAAATAGCTTTATAAAAGTGCTCATATATTTTGCTCTATAATATTTTTTTTCATTTAACCCCTAGCTTAAATAGGTGTAATGAAAACTAGCTATTAAACTAAACAGTAATTTAGTTAAACAAGTACTAATTATAATGTTAAAAATGTATCAAATATGGAAACTGCAGGAGGTTATCATTGCGAATTCTAAATTTCCAAATGATATGAACATAAATTACGAAGTTTATATGATCTTGCAGATATTTCTTAGTGTCTTTAGAGTTCAAAAATTATAGAAATCACTTACTTATTGAGTAGCTGCTTGTTGTTGAATTTCAATTTTTTCCACTGTCATATCTGGATTCATTGCCGTTGCTTCTTGAATAGCTTCAGCTAAAGCACGATCATGGTCAATGGGATCGCCATCAGATTGAATAGTAATCTTTTGCTCTACTCTAGTTTCTACTACACCATCTCGTTCTGTTTTATACTGTAAATATACATATTTAAAAATTATAGCTTTTGTATATGGATTTTAATTGTATATACCGTAATAGTTTCAACAGTTCGAGTTTTAGAGCTGATAGTTTGAGAGCTAACAATCTCGCCAGTTGCGGAATAATTTCCATCATCGGATTTCAAATGAACTTTTCTTGCTTCTGTGGCTACTACAGGTACGGAAGTTGTTGTTGTTCTAGTAAATGTTGGATCACCGCTGTACATAACACTTTCAGTACGTACAATACCACCAGGTATATCATCCTGTTGAAAATAATATTATTTTTCAAATATTAATTAATAATGTAAGGTGATTGCCTTAAAATTTATATTAAGTGGTTTAGATAATACTAAAAAATGCAGTCATCTTTTTCACAACGATTAAAACATTGCAGTTTGCTTTAACGGTAATGTTCCCTTAATTCATGCCACATCCTGGTTAAGGAGTTCAATAAGCGGCGAGAAATGAGCCGTAAGTTCTACTGAATTTAAGTGTAACGAAAGAATACCTTTGATGAAAACACTTTTTGGGTAATTTTTATACAATAATTTCACAATATTATTGTGATGCAATATATAAAACTATTTGAATTTATACTTTATTTTATATTGTATTTGTTACATCATATAGAATGAAATAAATATTTTTTAGTCATTCGCTTTTAATACAAATTTAAACAGTTTTATTTGTTTTCAATTTTTGTTTGTTGTTAATACATTCTAAAAGATAATTTTGATTAATTAAATTATTTATTAACTGTAAAATCTGCATTAAAATTGCCTTTCCATTATGCACTTTTATTAGTGTAGTCTATTTTCAATAACATACTTAATAACGGATACAATTTATATCATTAATACAAATATTGTTAGAATCCAATTTTCTTTTTTTGCAAAAATACGGTGTCGGACATAAGTTAAGTAAGTCTGTAACGTTATTGTTTTTAATAAAATTATTCTAAAAACAAAAAAGCAAAAGGCGATTGAATATAAAAGATGTTTAGATGGATACTATAAAGTAGTTTAACAATTTTATTATTAATGTAAAATTTTAAATGGTAAAACAAACTAAAATACAGCTCTTACTAAAAAAATAATACGACAAATTTTAAGCGACTAAAACGAAAATCCTGAAAATTAGTATTTAGTAGCTGAACCGTGACATTTAATGATTGCTGCACGTCTAGGCATAGAAATGTTTCTCTGGAAATATCTCTCCATGCTTCTGAAAGAACAGAAAATAACTGCCCTTTATTAGAATACTTATTTCTTCTCTAATTTTGTGATTGAAAATTTCCGGAAGCTACTAAACTGAATTTAAATTCGATGATTGAGAGAGCTATGGAAGAACTATGGTATTATTTTCCTCCAAAGAAACTTTTAAAATTCTGGCTATATGTTTAGAGTCATTATCTTGTTGGTATACCCACCCCAGTGGTATTTCTTCATCGGTATACGGGAGCATTACATTTTCCAATGTTTCTTTATAGAAAAATTGATCCATTATACCATAAATTTGATATTAAAAACAACGTCACACCATTTAATTTCACCATTGTGCTTTATACTAGGTTTATAGTAACGTGGATTTAATCTCTCATGACATATAGAATTTGAATATATTGAATTCAATTTAGATTAATCAATAAATAACACACTATTTCATTTTTAGATTTACCAGCGTAAATGATGTCGGCTAAACGGTTCTTTCACTGCTTTTTGGTTAGTAGTGGGTTTTGTTGCGACGTCTGTTGCACAGGCTGCCCTCAACCAAACGGTGTTGGATCGTGCAAGAACTAACATTTAAACCCGTTTTAGTCGATAACAAATATAGATCAGTTCTACTTTTCTAGTTAATCGGAGCCGTTTTGAACGTAATGGAGTGGTTACATTGTACCTTTTAATAATGCACGATACAATTTATTTATTAATACTAAATTGAGTACTAATTACACTTTGGATTTTAACAATCTGTGGGTTAAGGTCTACACCATATATGTAAGTGATGTTTATGCGTATATCGTAGGAGGAGTGTCTTGTTAGACGTATACTAATAGCAATTGCTTAACTTTTGTTGCGTTAGCGTTCATAATTCCCAGCAAAAACAATATTTGAAATATACTGTCAATTAGTATAAAAGATGGTTGACTTTTACAGAAATAAAACAAAGGTAAACGTTTATAGTGTCATACAATACAACTGTTGCCATGCAATTTTATATTTAAGTTGCTTAACTCATGTTCGACAGTGTATATAATACGTAATATACTAATGTAAGTTAATGAATAAATTAAGATTTACTTTTATTTACACGCGGTTTGTACATCTTTAGATTATATTTATTTCGCAGATGGATAACTAAATGTAGCTTAGTTAAGTGTGACGGCGCATTTTGAATACTTTTATTTAGAAGTTTGCATTTTTTCATGAATTTAGGTAATGTGATTCACACCGATTATAACTCTATATTTGTATATATTTATAATGTATTCTAATTAAGTCACTAACAAATGTTTTTTACTAAAAGCTTTAAAAAAGCAATCTGAAATGTGGATTTTTAAATTTAATTTTAAGCGGACGTTCCGAGAAAATATGCAATAATTACATAACACGTTTTAATTTGTATAATGATATATTACGATCTGATTACCTAGAGAAAATTGATTGGCACTTTATTTAAACACAGCATTAGAAAAGTAAAGTAAATTTGTTTGCTAAATCACTTTCCAAGCTATGAAGCTTTAAAATTTCAAAGATACGAAGAAGGTCAAAAATTAAATACTAATCCATTCAAATTTATATTATTTACTTTATAGTTCATCCAGAATGATAGTAACGGGTAATAATATTCAAACAAGACCCCATAAAAGCGCTTGCATTTAATTGATTTAAGTAAAAATTGTACTTGTTAGTACTGCTTAGTGATACGAGAGCACTTCCGGATAAATCAATTATTTGAGAAACAAAGTAAACTAAGAATAATGCAGATAAGTTTCGCTAAAAAGCCATACAACATGAAACAATACTCACCTTATAGAACACATTGTCATTATACGATGAATTGGGATCATCGGGTGGATCAATTGGAGTGCCAGAATCACCTGAACTAGCCGAACTAATACTATCTCGTCGGCCCAGCTACAAGCCATGCAATTATTGCACACAACATGTTTGTGTAAAATGAGGTAAACAGATAATGGCATATGAAGACTGATTCTAATGTAGCGTTCATTACAAATTAGAAACAAGTTTTCATTGCAGGTTGGGAACACACAGGTCATATTTCTTCGAAAAAGTAAGTATTCGTTTTTTAATGATAATAATGTACGAGGGTGTATTGATAAGTACTTTCGAATCAACGACTTGTGACCAGAAGTATTGTCTTACAAAAAGAGAACACCTTTGGTAAGTTTTCTATGGCATTTCTCCTATGAACGATGTAAAACATGCGTTCATAAGGATTGTGCAATACTTCTGTAATACACTTAAACCCAATTCGTTTCTTCTAAAATAATATCATGGATAGAATCGATGTGACCATATTCGAGTGTAGTGACAGAAATTGATCTTCCAGAGATCTTTCTCTCTTAAAATCTGCAACCTAGTTTTTAATTGTTTGTATTACATCAGCAAAAAAATAACCTTTTATAAACTAAATAATAACTAACCGAAACTAGATTTCTTCGAAATCTAACCTTTCCTCAGATATTTTGTTTTCAAAAATTCATTGCTACTTGTTCAAATTATGGATATATCAAAGTTGGGCACCTTATTTATAAAACATCATAGTTGCAACCATAGTAACCATACTCAACTATACTAAAAATTTAACGGTTAACTACATATCAATACTACCTCGTATAAAAGTACAGTTTTACTTTTTCCAAGAAATGTAAAAATATACATACATAAATATGCAAACATTCAAAATTTTAACATGAGTTAAGAAAAATGAAACTGTGCTGGAGGAATATGGAAACATTCACTGAAATAGGAAATTCATTATGTAGTTGTTTCCTATTTTGTTTTCAAAACTAGTTTATAAAGTACATATGTATATAGAGCAAATAATTATCAAAATTTTGAAGTGAATTTTCAAAATCGTGCACACCATCTTTATTTAAATTAAATTAAAATAAATTCGCGTGAGCCATTATACATTGTCATATATGTTTCATAAGTAAATTGAAATAAGAATATTATATCAAAATATAATTACAAAACATTTTTTAAGGCTCACAGTAAACATGTCTATTTAAATTAATTTTTAAATAAAACACTATTATTGCATTTGTCAATTTCTAAACAATTCCAAATCAAGATTAATTTATTTAACTTTTCAGGAATGCTTATTTTGTTTAGTGCAAAATTTGAGCTGTTTGAAATCCAAATTATATATTTTGTTATTTATTATTAACAACCCGGACATAATTTAAGTGGAAATGATTTATGCGACGAATTAAATATACAATAGTGGTTTTGTAAATAAAGCGTACGTACCTTTCAAATGTTAAAATTATGAGGACATGTTTTTAGGGGCTGTAAAAATATTTAGCACATAACAGATTTAGTAAGGATATAAATTCCCGAAGAACATCTTTTCGTCACAATTTTAACATATTGTCATTTAGGTTATAAGTTTACTGCACTCTGTGTAAAATACAGGTTTTACAATGTACGTTTGAATTTAGTTTATTTCAAACATCAGTCATGTTCCTATGCATTAGGTATCTCTGAAAAATCCAAAGTTTATATTACCGTTAAATTTTAAAGAAAGTGCGAGCGTTATATACGAAGGCGGGCTGAAAAGTCCGTGGAATAACAGTGGTAGTCTTAGACTGTTTTTTGCGATGTGCTGGCAAGTTATCTCATTAACAACGTTAACTATCGAATTTCAGAACGCCACTTTTACTAGCTTCGTTATGGCGAGGTTTAGTTAAGAGCGTCTCGGAGTTTTTGACAAGATGGATAGTGTTGAACTTCCTGCTGTCATTAAGTACTTCTTCTTGAGAGGCTTGTTAGCAACAAGTATTTATAACAAGATGAAGGATGGTTTGGAAGCAATCTCATTCATTTTCTACTGTTGATATCACCCCAAAAATACCTGACAGGTTCGAAATCTTTACCAGACAACGATGGCAAAGTTGCTGCGAGTTCTAAATCTCATCAAGACGTTGAGACTTTGGATCATTGCTGGTGCAAATATATCATGGTGATCGAGGATTATATTGAGCAATAGACACAATTTCAAATCGCAAAGTTTTTTTTTAATTTTAATTCCACGTTTTTTCAACTAGCCCTCATATTTAAGTTTTGGCATATAAATTTAAAGCACAATAAAACTATATTTGTAAATAGCAGATAATAAATAGAAAACATATGGTTTTGCTATATTGCTCTTGTGAGTTTATTAAATTTCGATTTTCTACAGTGTTTAGTTCAGTGTTACTTACGGATAATGTATAAAAAGGGAATGAACGCGTTGTATTCACAAGAAAAGTTATTAGCTGCAATAGTAAAGAAACTGCAGTGTTTATTATGTGAAACCCCTACTACTATTAAACGGCATCAGTAACAAATATCGTTTTCCTACAGGCTGAAAAGTGATAGAAAACAAAAGACAAAAAAAGATAAGACTTTTAGAGAGAATCTTTTTACGTGATAGAAAAAAATCTTCAAATCTTCTCTCTAGTGAGCTCGAACAACAGCATAGGATAGTCATATCTACATAAACATGAAGAAAATGCCTTGAAAAAGTTGATTTACGCGGATGCAAAGCACGTCAAAAATCGTATTTAACGAGAGAACATAAAAAGGTACGAAAATTAGAAAGTTGATGATTGTACAAAGATCGTCTTCTCGAATAAATCCAATGTAGTGGTACGTATGAAATGATGTCATTTACGCTTCTAAACGTAAATAATTCAGACTGTATAGCACAATTTAAAACGAATAAAAAATATGTTATCGAACTTGTTTGCAAATTTTCGTTTCGGTAATTTCCACATCAAGGAAGCACCTTGTCCTGGAAGACCAGTTGAAGCTGATGAGGGACAATAGAGATATTAATTGAATCAAACAACACGAGAAATTGATACGAAATTACCAACCGTTCATGATCACGACTTGGTTTCACATCAAAGTTGGATATTTAGGTACTTGTTCTCGAAGAAGAAAATTAACCATTTCTGAAACGAATCATAACTAGAAAGTAAAATGGATTGTTTAAAACAATGTTGAACGAAAACGATTATAGAGCAGAAAATATGAACCGCTCTGTTCAGTGGGATATCAAGAGAATAGTTTTTTTAAGCGTTATCAGACAATTACACAATTCCATGGAACAGAGGCGACCAGAATTGATTAACAGAAAAGGCTTTTTAACAAACGATTAATTTTAGGTCTATTATATGCTTCTAATTTCTTTTATTACTAATTATAAAGTGCGGTAAATAAATAGTGCAATCTGAAAATCTTTTAAATGCAAAGAATACGAAGCTGAACTCAAAAAAATATATGATTATATTAGTACTTCTTGATTTAGAATTTTGACACAAAAATGTAAATGCAATGTATAGAGTTTTGTTAAAAATAAATTTAAATTTGAGTACTACTATAGTCTGTACCACGAACAGATAGAGTAATAAATATTCGTGATCAGCACGTGATTATTTTCTGATTGATTAAACACATATAAACATTGCGAACTTGAAGCCTTATTTGCACACAAGCACTACACGTGTTACAGTAGTTAAGTTTGGTTTAAACAAGTTTGAGGTTAGATAGTTTCTGTCATTATTTCTTTATTTGATTATTACTAGCGTTTATATTTTGTAGAACATCTAGATATGTAAACCTCGTAGATGGATAATTTCTTGTAGTTATAGAGAATGTGCATTGTTACGTATAATCGTAAGGATGGTGAAGTCACTATTAAGAAAGCGGAAGAGAGGCCATTTTAACGTGACTAAGTCAGTCGGCATTGAATATATGCAAAATATATAAACTACAGTACCAGAATTGCACCAACACACAAGTTGTTCAGTCAACTGCCGAAACTGCTGGTAACATTGTTATAGAATTAAATTAAATAAAAAAAATAAATTCCTCACTATAATTCTTTTCATTTACTTTTATTGTAACATTACAATTACATTTAGCTTGAGAGAGTAGAATTTAATTGAAAAAAAAAAGAAATATACGTGCTCTTACAAATACATTCTTCATTACGATCATAAAAAATCTTTTTTGAATTTGAAAGAATAAATTTAATAATTTGTTTTTTATATGGAATTGAAAAAACAAGATCAATTAAAAATAATTTGTATTCATTCTCAACATTTAATAAAAATTAGACGACTATTAATTATTGTTATTATAACAACCTTTTTTTAGGTCAATTTTTTAATTAGAGGTAAATAAATAATACAATACTTGTGTATGTGTAAATCAAACTTTCGCAGCTGATATTTTATAATGTCAAAAATATTCATATGATTTGGTTGTAATTAGTCTATTCGTGGTACAGAGTATAATTGACAATATATTCTTCCTTCAATATATATCGAAAATGAAATGAATTGGTCTCTCTTTTGGCTGATCTTTTTGTTGATCAAATGTATATACTATCGATCTGTTTTATGAGAACAGTAGGAGAAACGCGTCGTCTCTAGGAGCACAGACATTCTTTTGTTAATCATTGGATTTTGAAGTATAATTATGCAAACTCATAAAAATATGCATTCATATTCGGAATTATATCATAGTATTTCGAACGTATTTATCTTCAATTCTTGAAATTTTCTTAAGGTTTTAAGAGTTCGAACAATTATATTTCAAATGATCAATCGATTCTCATTGAGATAGAAAATTGATTGACTCTCTAGGCTCGTAAAGATGGCGATACCGCCTTATTTGTTGAAATGTAATAAATTTTTTTAGAAATGTAAACTGATTTTAAATATAACAAGCAATTCGACATCAAACAAAGAACAAAATATAAGTAAAGTTTTAACAAAAATATAAAAAATAAAGAGACCTGTTCGCCACTAACTACGGTGCTAGTTGTTTTGACTTCTTGTGTGACAGTACGTTGTTCTTGCCTGGTGGCACTTGACGTCATAGAATGGGCCACAGTTTTTTCTTCCATTTGCTGTGTGCGAGCATTCGTGCCTAGGTCTTCATGAGTTGTTGCCGTACGAGTGGTGACTGCTCGTGCCGTTACAAAAGGTGACTTACCATCATCAAGTGGAACATCGGCCTTTTATAGAAACGACAAAAAGTAAATTATTTTTATTTCAAATAATAAAGGTAATTATGCGATGAGTTTGTAAATCGTGAGTACATAGGGTATCATATCAAAAATTTATGGGTACATAAAGTTGGGAACACAGTTTATTTGAAGCAAGGATTTCTCTATAGAATGATATTCGAACTATAATTTACCCATAACTTTTATATCAATCGTTTTTACTACCCATTCCAAAGTATGCTAGTGAAATATAGATTCAAAAGAAATTATTTAAATAACAAAAAGTTTAATCAGTTTTTTGATTCTTCATATATCCCAAGTTCGGTTCGCTGTGACAATACACTAATTACAAACTGGAGCTTCTAAACAAATTATTAATGTACATAGAAATGAAAACTTTGGATACGATCTTTAACAGGGAGGTTGAGCAATTTCAGCGTATGTTAATTATCGACAAGCAATGGAAATAATAAGGACGATGCTATGAAAGCTATAGGGTAATCAGAAATTCATGGATAATCGTCGGGTAGGACGATTCTATGATTAATTCTGAATCGACATTCTTACTACAGGAATGTTGTATTGACAGACGTTAACACACACGAGACCATCATTGTTGAAAATGTGCGATAAAAAATATTTCAAGTTACAATTACTGTCAAATAAAATTATGCAATATTGTTGGGTGTAATTAATAGTTTTATGTCAATATTTTGCTTATTAAACATTTATTTAATTTCTTTTTTATGTAGTACAGTACGTAGTAAGTATATGTATATGACAACCTTGACTCAGAATAATGTCTGAAATTTAAAAATAATTATATGTCAAATTTTGACGTTTGTCAGTTTAGCGTTTATTATTTTTGGTTCCATTATTTACATAATTTTTGTGATATCCTAAGCAATTTGTAATGTACGCTATCAATGAATACGCTCATATGTATATGGTATTTGGGTTTTGCAATGGAAATGCTCACTTTGCAAACGACGAATATGTAATACGATATCTATATCGGCAACATATATCTAGCAATACATTTCGAAGATTGGATCGGAGACTTCGTGAGACAGAGATTTGTTCTCAGTCAACGTGATGCAAGTAGACCAAGACATTGTCGTATGAGGAAAGAATTTCGAATATTGTTCATCAGGACCCTACTTGCAGCAGTAGATTAAATAGTCCAGGAAATAAGAATTGAAAGTAAGACAACAATTCTGTGCTTACGGAAAGCTTTCTAAAACCGTTTGATATATTATAAAAGTATAACAATTATAAGAAAATAACAATTACGTTATCATTATTACTATTTTCATTACACATAGACAAAAATAAAACTCGTATTTTGTCATATCATTCCTACTGATTTATTGATGATTTTATACTGTGTTACTAAATCTACACTTCTTTTAAGCAATTCATATGACTTAACTAATGACAGCACAACATTTCTCTATTAGAATTGTCAACTCCGAATTAGAGTCGCCCTATCAGACGATTATCTGTGAATTTTTGACCATCCTATATATGAAATTAAATAAATACCAATACCGTTTCACTTTAGTAATTTGGAAGACAGGAATATGTACGTTGCCTTTTAGTTCATTGCGATTTAGTCTCCCATATACAGTTATATAATGATGTATCCAGAAGCGTTTAATAGTAATACTATTAAAACAGACAGGCATTACCCAATGCTGACAACAATTTAGTTGCTGAAAAAACACGTTTAAAAAATAAACAGCACCATGGAATTTGACTTTGCTTACGTATTTTCCTAAATACAGACACTGAATAAGTTTCATTTAAATGAAATCTAAGTATATGTATAGTAGGTAGATTAACAATATTTATCTATGTCAGTAATCTACCTGGATTGTTTTGAGGACCATAATAGGGTAATGTCATCTATCAATTTGGAGGCCAATACACAAATGAAATATTTACATAACACAGCAGTAAACAATTAATATTTCGTTAGCAACTAGAATGATTGGAACACATATAAAAAATCACAGGTGTATTGGAGTGCATATAAATATCAGGTTCAGCAGAAGTTAGAATTTTATATTATGAAGAACTGGATTGCGTCGAAGTATATTTGTTTTTTATTACATTAACTATCAGAGTAAATCAGTTTTTATATCATTAATTCATTTGATTGCGAACATTATTCAATATAAGGAGAACTGTGTGGTTATACCAAAAACGAAGGACTACCCAAAATAGTATAATTATATTATTAAAACAATTTTATTATTGTATATCCAAATATGAATACGAATATTTAGCCAAATATAACTCATTCTTACTGAATAACATATATTCTCACTTCGTATTATTTTTAATTTTTTTACTTTGACCATTTTGATTAGGATTAGTGAGGTTTTTAATTTAGAAGTCCTCATTGTAGAATAGATAACATATAACTGTATTAGGAAGAAATATAGAAAAGTACAAGTAATGAAAACGATGACGTGTAAATTAAATTTTTAATTTGAAATGTAGACGGGTTTAGAAAATTTACAACTAGTTTCTAGTTGTAAACTTTCTACAACGAAAACAAATGGGTCGATCATCCGGAATAGTAGTTTGAAGAATTTAGTAATCAAATAGAGAATAGAAAAGCTTATTAGAACTGGTCACATGCCGTAACCAATCAATAGATACATGCAGGCAGGAAATGAAGAGATGAGAAAAAAATTAGTGGAAATATTTTTTAAAAAAATAAAAAAAAAACAAAATAATCAAATTCAGGTCTAATTGATGGTAGATTAACAGAAGTAGTGTAGTTTTTGTGATACAACAAATAACAGAAAAACGCAATGCAAGAAACTTATTTAGCACTTTAACATTTCTGCTTCACTAGTGAAATACTTGTTATATCTATGCTAATTTTAATTAATAGTATGATCAAAAAGCATACACCTCACGTAAATAAAATACATAAATAATAATAACAACGTATTAATACTAATAAACATACGTAGATATAAATAGTTAGTTTAATTTTTATTAGTATTGATATGTTGGTGTTATAGTGATGTGACTTGTGTAAAGTGTGTGTTAGTGCTATAAGTGTTATTATTGTTTTACTGTGGATTATAACAACTTAGTTGTCGAAATATGTATTGAAATTTAAATATTATATTGTGATAAAGAGGTTATTTATGTTAAACTTCAAGGGTTAGCAACAATTTACTATCTAATTCGAAAGTACAATCAAACTAGGAATTTTAATTATAAAAGCTTTTGTGCTTATAAGAAAACTTATACATAGTTATTAGTTGGGATTCGTCTTGTTTAAAATATACAATCTTTCTACTAAATATGCGGCAAAAATTCAAAGGTTTATTCCTTGGGCCATTTCAAGATTTTTTGTCATCGAATGATTTTTGGAGGGACGCTTTGTTTTGAAGATATAGGGGGAGAAAGGCTGAATATTTGGTGCATTATACTGGGCCTACTGAATAAAAGAAATGTTCAGAACTTCATCTTTATGTTTTTACATAATTTCGAAAACACAATTAATCTAATTGTAGGTTTTATATGTTGTTGATTATACCAATTCGATGCACGTGTCCTCGCTGGCGGTATTCATTTTAAACAGTTTTCGTAGAATAAGAATCTTTAAACGTAATGGTAAATAACAACAAAAGCGTTTTTCTGAAAATTATGCCAGGACAGAAAAATTTGTATTGTATTTGTAATTGTAGTTTTTAATATGCAATCTCATAATTGATGCATATAGAAGTTAGAAACATTATACTCTACAAAGAAACATCAACCTAGAAAATATCTACATTTTTAAGCAACATGTTTTTACAATATTGTTATTAGGTAAATATTTAAAAGCTCAAATAATCTAAAACAATATAAAAATATACTTAAGATTTTGAAGCGTAAATCTTTACAGTACAGAAGGAATTGGTAAATTTTGATAGATTTGTATAAAATCTATTTTAATGTCTACATAATTTCATACAATGTTTCACTGGGTAAAAGCGACACCGACACAATCGAAAGGAGTAGATGTGAAACTAGAGAGCTTGTATTGGTGTTTTTTATATTCGGAGCGTGCGACAGCAATTATTTATATTTTCTATATTATACTGATTTTCTCAGTTAACTTGTTATCCTTTCTTTCTTTTAGTTTTCACTTAAGACAGCATTAAAAAGATTTCGTTGAAAACTTATTGTATTTTTATTGGTAGGGACAAAGTCTTATAGGTATTTTTTAGTAAGTACACAATTATTAATTTGTTTACTAATATATAAGATTATATTAAAAATGCGTTCGTAAATAGGAAAAATGTTTAGATGTTGGGATCAATCGAATATTAAAATACTATTGTGCACAATAAAAAAATATCTAATTGCCTATAGAAAAAAACGGAAAATCTACAGATGGACATATGCAAACAATCAATCCCTTACCTTGTTAACTTGGCTGGAAATGGTCACCTCACCAGTTCTGCCATCTTCGACTTTCTCTTCAATGTTTTGAGTTACACCATCTTTATCTTTAGTAATGATCTGTTTTGTTGTAGTTTTCACTATTACTGGCGTACTTAATCCCTTTGCCTTAGGTATTTTCAAACTAGCTAAATCTTTTAGATTTTCTGTACCATACTCATTCAAATCATCGTCGCTTGATTCATCCTCAGAAATGTCTCCTTTTTCCGTCTTTGCATATGTTTTCACATTAACTTTTGTATCCTTTAAGTCACTGAAATGTCTAGGATCTATTTGAACATAATTTAAAATTAATTCACCAGTAATAGGATCACGTCTCGCCGTTTTTGGATCAATATCGCCCGTTTGGGGATCAATATGGCCCCATTCTGTATGTATTTTGCCAGTTACAGGATCGATTTCACCAGACAGCGTAAGAATCTGAGTAACTTTCGTATTAGTACTTTTGACAAGAGGATCGTCAGGATTAACCTGAATTACCTTCCCGGTTTTCGGATCTACCATACTATACATGTAAACAGTTTGTGTAACGTCTATAATTCTTCCTGTATTTTCATCTATTTGACAGTCCTTTGGATCAATTTCTTTTACTCTGCCAGTAGAATCCTGCTGAGTTATAAGATATATTCGCATTATTATCAATTTTCCCGTTTTTGGATCGATTTTTCCATATTTCGTGTAAACATGTCCGGTTTTTAAATCAATTTCCGAAGCGGAGTAAATGGGTGTACCATCTTCGTCAACCTCGTTTGTTTTTGTGTATATTTGATTTGTATTGGGATCAATTTTTGTAGTTGCTGAATCGACTTTTTGTGTTTTATTTATGGTACCCGTTCTAGGATCGAGATATCCATAAATAGTTATAATATAACCCGTAACAGGATCAATTTGACCAGAATAATAAATATCTTGTTTAGTAAGAGGATCTTGATGATCATATGTCCATACTTGAGCTGTTTTTGGATCCACTTTGTAATTCTTTTGTTCGCGTTCCTTTATTTGACCCTTTTCGTCAATTTGAGGTTCGATTATTAAAATAGAAATAATTCTTCCGTACATGGGATCTATTTTTCCAGTTTTTGGGTTAACTAAACCTTTGATCAAAATTTGACCTGTTACATGGTCTATAATTCCTTGTTTTATATCTTGCCTTCCAGTTACAGGGTCGATATAAGTCAGATTGCCAGTAACAGGATCTAATTGTCCGTATTTGGTTATTATTTTGTTGGTAGCCGGATTAAATAAACCACTGGAAACATCCAGAACAACATTCTTTGTATCGATTAGGTTCTTCTTGGGGTCGATTTTTCCAGTAAGCGAGACAACTTGAACTTCCGGTTCAATTTCAGGTCCAATTTTAATAATTTGACCTAGATCACTGTTTACAGTATCTGTTTTTGGATCTATCACACCAGTTGGAACTAAAATATTACCGTCTTGATCAATTTGAATTATTCGGCTCTCTGTTTTTCCGGTTTTTGGGTCTTTGGAAGTTATTCTTAGAAGTTTAAGGTTAATTACACCATGTTTCGTGATAATCTCACCTGTTGCTGTATTAATTTTACCACGAGTAGTTTCCATTTGACCTTTATTTACATCTAATAGACCAGTTCTAGGGTCTTTAGCAGCTGTTATTGTTGTTATTTCAACAACTGAATCATTTTGACCAGCAATGTTTATAATTTGACCTAAAGAACTATCGGTTTTTCCTGTTTTTGGATCAATAATACCTTCTGACACTAAAATTTGACCAGTACTTTCATTAACTTTAGCAGATTTAGCATCAACTTTTCCACTCTTTAGATCGTTTATAATAATTTTACCACTTCTAGGATCTATTAAACCATATTTTGATTCAATTAAACCGGTAGATGTGTTTAATGTGGCTAGCGATTGTTCCATCTGTCCTTTTTCATGATCTGGTTTACCCGTTTTGGGATCCATTTTTGTAGTTATCACGGTAATTTTAATTACACGTTTTTTAGGAGTTAACTCACCACTTGGCGCTTCTTGAGTTGGGCTTACAATAGTAAATATTTGGCCGGCAATCGGTTCATTTTTATTACCCATTAATTTATTGCCAGATACAATAATTTGGCTTGTCTGAGGATCAACCTTTCCTTGTATCATTTCATTCTGACCAGTTTTTGTGTCTCGGGAAACTATACTCCCAGTTTTTGGATCTATTAATCCATATTTGGTTTCGATAAATCCACTTGGATCAACAATACCTGTTAAGTGTTCTACAACATTATTTTCAGTAGCTATTTGACCAGTTTTTGGGTCTCTTTTTACAGTTACTACCATAACTTTCACGATTCGTCGTTTCGGTACTAATACGTCATTTGTTGGTTGAGTTTTAGTGGGTGTAATGCTAAATTTCGAATCAGACAATACAGCCTTTGGTGGAGTTTGGACGGGTACTGCAGAAGGAGTAGTTGTTTTAAGGGCTGCTTTTACTGTTGGTATATTCTCTTGTTCGTTGGTAATGTTTAGTGCGTCTATTGCAGGTTGTATAGTCTGTTGACAAACAATAGGATCAACTATAGGCTCGGTAATATGTATGGAAATAGCTCGTCCAAAATGTGGATCATTTTTTCCAGTTTTGGGATTAGTAAATCCACCTTTAAATACTAATTCACCATTGGGATCCAAATAGCTATCTCTAGTATCAGCTTTCCCTGTTTTAGGATCTGATATTGTAAGAGTTTCTTCAACAGGATCAATTAAACCATATTTTGTTATAATTTTATTTTTATCGGAATCGTATAAAGCTGCCGTGGTTTCAGGAATTGTAGCAGTTTTAGAGTCAATGTTATTTTTCTTATTATCGAATTTCCCAACGTATGTTGTTATTTGCAATTCGGGGTCTATTTCAGGTCCAACTTGAATTAGGCGTGCTGTAGTTGGATCAAACTTATTCGTTTTTGAATCTATTACACCTTTAATAACAATATTATCATCCTTGTCTGTTGTAACAGATGCTTCATTAATTTGACCTGTTTTAGGGTCTTTGAATGCAATCTTCATTAATTTCAAATTAATTTTGCCATACTTGGTAACAATTTCACCAGTATTAGGATTAATAGTTCCGTAATGAGTTTCACTTCTGGCTGTTTGAGGATCAATTTTTCCAGTTTTTGTGTCCCATTTACCCATGACCGAAGTAATTGTTACTACTGGATTTTTAGGGTCTATAACATTGATAATCTGAGAATAAGTAGGATCGATTTTTCCGGATTTTGGATCAGCAACGTTCGAATCAACAAATATTTGCCCTGTTTTTTCGTCAAATTTAATTGAATTAACAACAATCTTTCCAGTTTTTGGTTCTTTTTGTAAAATTTTAAGATTTTGTAAATCTATTTTACCATATTTAGTTTCTATTACATTATTCACCAAGTCCGAGGAGCCTGTAATTTTTTCAACTTGTCCTTTTGTCACATCAGGCTTTCCAGTTTGAGGATCTTTTCTAGTTGTAATAACAAGTACTTTTATTACTCTTCTTTTAGGAACAGGATGAGATGCTAAAGCATTTGGTAGAGATTTTTGACTTTCTGTTGATTCATCATCATATACAATAGAAATAATTTGGCCATGGTTATTGTCTAAAACGCCCGTTTTTGGATCAATTATTGGACCTGTTAACTCTATATTCCCAGTTACTGGATCTATTTTCCCCTTTAGAGTTTCTGTTTTACCAGTTGATGAATTGGTTGTTAAAACAAAACCTTCTTTCGGATTAATTAATCCAAATTTAGAATCAATTTCACCTGAAGGATGGACGACTCCGACAGATTGATCAACAATTCCATTTTCAATATCCAAATAACCAGTTTTAGGATCTCTCCTTGCAGTAATTACCATTATTTTAACAATTTTATTTCTTCTACAAGGCGGAACTGGTGCTTCGATAACTTGTGGCTCAGAAGAGGTTGGAACAACAATAGGCTTAACATCTACAGGCTTGCGTTTTAATTCAATTTTTATAGTTCTACCGTAATTTGATTCAGTTTTTCCAGTTTTTGGATTATAGATATTTTTGAATAATACTGCACCGATATTAGGATCATATTGACCCATTTTTATTTCGGCCTTGTTAGTTTTAGGATCAACGTATGTTAGTGTTAAATGCACAGGATCATATATTCCATATTTTGTGTAAACTCTATTTGAGCTAGGATCAAAATATCCAATTGTCTGCTCACTTGTGACTGTCTTATTATCTAAACCTTTTTTACTGTCTATTTTGCCAGAAAGACTGTTAACAATTATATCAGCTTCGACTTCTGAGCCAACTTGAAGAATTTGACTCATATTATCATCTTTTTTTCCAGTAACTGGATCAATTACGCCTGATAATAAAATTATATTTCCCGCACCATCTAACTGTATTGATCTTTCGATAATTTTATTTTTTTCAGGATCTACTGAAATCATTTTTTGTTGTGCTACATTAACTGTACCGTATTTTGTAATTAGTTCTTTATTATTTGGATTCAGTTTTCCATTTGAAGTTTCTTTATACGCTTTTGTTGGATCAAGTTGACCTGTTTTAGCATCTCTTTTAGCTGTTACTGAAGTAACTGGAACAATAGACATAGCATCGTCATCAATTGTTATATTTTGACCTAAGCTTGAGTCTACTTTTCCAGACTTGGGATCAATTACGCCATCTTTAAGAATAAATTGATTTAGAACATTATCAAATTCTATTGCTTTGATATCAACTTTATTTGATTTCGGATCTCTAATTGCATATTTTTTTTTCAACGGCTTAATAACTCCATATTTTGTTTCAATATCGCTGGTGGTGGGATCGAAAACCCCGTCTACAGATTCGGTGTGAGCTTTTTCTATTTCAATAACACCAGTTTTTGGATTCTTTTTACCAGTAACTATTAATACTTTTACGATTCGTTTCTGTGGTACAAAATCAATTAAACGATTCGATTGTGGAGATAACTCAGTAACAGAAATTATTTGCCCTTGATTTGCATCCCGTTGTCCAGTTTTCGGATCAATTATTGCCCCTGTTGATAGTATAATTTGCTTAGTTATTGGATCAATAATTCCTTGATTGACTTCTTTCTGATTGTTCGAAGGATCTGTTATAACTACTGAACCATTTTTTGGATCTATTAGTCCAAATTTTGAGTCAATTAAGCTTGAATCTACATATTGTGTTGCAATTGTAGTATCCAAGTAGCCACTGTCCATATCCAACTTATTAGATTTAGGATCATTCTTAGCTGTAATAACAAACAATCGCACCATTCGCGTTTTACCTGTAGTGGGAGGTACAGGAACAGTGGCAGCAGTTTTCTGAGGAGCTTCGTGTGCGTACTGTTCACCAGCAATAAAAGCAGCGGAGTCCGCCTTAGGGTCAGGGAAATCTGTTTTATTTTTATCTTTTAAAGCTGGTTTTTTTAATTTATCTTCTTCTCCAGGAGCATAATTGAAAGCCAATCCAGTACCACGTTTAGTTGAAGGTGATTGTTGGTTATTCAATTCATTAGCAGGAGTTGTCGAACTAGATTGTTCATA
This sequence comes from Dermolepida albohirtum, assembly GCA_031893035.1. NCBI lineage: Eukaryota > Metazoa > Arthropoda > Insecta > Coleoptera > Scarabaeidae > Dermolepida > Dermolepida albohirtum. Next base: position 82,556 of record JAVIWB010000805.1, on the reverse strand, counting down.
ACTAAAACCTTTGGGTTTTTTAGGCGTAGGTTGCTCGGGAGACGTTTCATAATCGTATGGTTTAGTATAACCAGGTAACTGAGGGGATTCAACACGTGGGCTTCCCTTATCGATAGGTGCACCTTGTGCCCTGGCTTTTTCTTTCTTGGGAGATTTATCCCGTTTACTACCAAATGACAATAAACCCGGACTCTGTAGAAGCAAAAGCAGACATGCAAAAATCATGCACAACTTAAATATGAAATGCACTATTTGAATATATATTAAATATATGATATGTATATATGCAAATGAAATACATTCATTCTGCATAACAAATTTAATTGATATTGTTAAAACAATGCTTACGTAGTTTTATATTCCTAAAATGCGATATCAATGTATAGATAACGCGGTATAGTTTCATGGAGGGATCTAAAATAGGAACATATTTTCCTTAATAAATTTGATCATTTATATTGATGACAATGAGTAATATATCGTTTCATACAAAACTATTTCGTTTCATAACAGACTATGTAACATAAGAAATGTCATATTCGTTCTATAAGCGAATATTTCGCATGTAGATAATTCTCAATGACATTCCTGTTTACTTATTCGTTCGTAGTACCAAAGTCCTTCAAAGCCATTATTTCGCTTACTGGTGTGTGTTTGGGTAGAGGAAAAGTGGCATGTGGACTACAGCATATATAATAAACCACATTTTACTTATAAAACTACGTGCACATTGTGACCTATTGTTTATTATTGTTATGTAAAGTGATTTTGCTCTTAGCTATATACATATGTATATATTATATACTGGATAAATTTTAAGTTTGAGATTCCGCATTGTACATGTTCACGAAAACTTAGAATATCTGCAAACCGAGTAGTTCAGTTAATAATTATTGTGAAAGATATGTACGCACTTAAGCTTGTGCCTTTCTACCTTTCAGTGTTAAAAAAATGTAATAAAAATATAATTTTCATAAATATAGTTTAAACATAAACAAAATGTTGATACTTGATATTTACTTGAATAACATATGTAGGATAAATCCTTGAAACTTTTTGAAGCCCTAAGAAAGGGACTAAGATTTCATCAATATTATATTTCATGTTTTGTTTTCTGTCTTTACTCTCTTATATTTATTTAAGCTACATTGGCGATTAAATTGAAAAAAGAGAAACAAAAATATCTTTACTCAGAAAATATATATAAAAATTGTGGTTGAAAATTTAATACCGCAAAAGAGAGAAATGCATTAACTAACTTTCTATAATCCATAATGCACGAATAATGAGTAAATACTGTAAACATGTATTCATAAATCAAATTTATTTCAAATAAGCTTATCTACTTAGGTCAAAAATAAATGATTGCGATAATCATTCTAATTACTATCACTCACATTGTATTGTATTAAGAACGTATTTACAAAACAATTAGCATTGATGGAACAACCTCAGGCTTCTGGAATCCTCCAGAGAAAGTAATGTAGCTTATTTTGCACATATGATTTGTCATAGATGGTTATTACTTTTCACAGGCAAAAAAGTACAAATTAGATAATTATTACAATCTCTCAATGAAAGGAAACATGTAAGCATATTACAATCAAAAAATAAACTTTTTAATTTAATATAAATTAATAAATATAAGAACAACTTACATGCTATTATTAAATAGCTAAACTGCCTTACTACTTTGAATGAGACATATAAATAAACACAAGAATTCAAAATATTACTCTGACGAATGTAAAAATGCGTGGCTCGTGTTATCAAAGAGAAATAAAAAATGTGTGTACTAAATGATAATTGAGTCCTTTATTTAATAATTCTGCATTTAAAGTGCAATCGCACATTGATAGTTATAAAAGGGGAATTAAATAAAAATTTAATGTAGTGTTCATTTTGTGGTATCTAATAGCCACACAAAGCATTTTAGCACAAAACACATGATATGGGACTTTATACTTAAATAAATCAAATATTCCTTGTGACTTCATCAACAAACGTAAATTTTCAAAATAAGTTATTTATGAAATGCACACATACTTCAAAAAGTAGTTCTGCAACTAGTTCTGTATTTTAGCTAGATATAAGGTGGTGATATCCAAATTATTTATATATATATATATATTTATATATAACCATGCTCAGATGTATTAGACACCCCAGGTAAAAACCCTTATTCTCGGTATTATCCAAGTCTGACGGAAATTAACCGTAAAAATAGTTAATGGTATTTACAGAAATGCGTTTTTGAATACCCTAGTTAATCCCCTATTGAAAAGAATAGGTGGAAAGGGGAAATTGTGGATTTTAGAAATTTAGTGTCATTCTAGCAGTGTGAGCAACGTGCGTTTGTGAGTTTGTGGTAGAGATCAATTAGATTATCCTATTTTTTCACGTTGTGTCAGTTATTTGTTGAAGAAAAATGCCTAAAACACGCGAGTTGTCGGTAGGAGAACGCGCCCAAATGGTGTTACTGCATTCCCAGAAGTTATCGATAGCTGCAATTGCAAAAAAAAAATGTTCGCGATGTGCAGTCCGTACAACCATTAGTCGCTATCAGGAGAGTGGGTCGTTTGTTAACAGACCAAAAAGTGGCAGAAAACCCTGAACCTCGATTAGAGAAGACAGAATTTTACAAAGACTGGCTCTCAGTGATAGGAAAAAATCGTCGAAACAGCTCGCCAGTGAGCTGAAACAGCGTTATCGCGTAACAGTTTCTGCGCAAACAGTGAGAAGGCGTCTCCAACGTGCTGGTTTACGAGGGTGTAAAGCGCGACGTAAACCGCTTTTAACTGACGCTCATAAAAAGAAGCGATATTTATGGGCCAAACAACATGAAAATTGGACAATCGGGAAGTGGTCGAAGATTCTTTGGTCTGATGAATCGAATATCGAGGTATGTAAGTACATCTTCATGACTAATATTCTTATCGTTGTATGCAATTCAGTCTACATGTAACATTAAACAAAATTAATCCTGTCTAAGTGCTAACTTTCTTCTTTTGCCTGGCAGCTTTGGGAACTACCTGGGACGCTATACGTTCGGCGTAGGCAAGGGGAAGCTTATGAACCACAATGTATCATTCCCACAGTAAAAATTGGAGGTGGTAGTATCATGGTTTGGGGTTGTATGTCTGCATACGGTGTTGGAGAAGTGTACCTGTGCGATGGACGGATGAATAGCCAACGCTATTTAGCCATGTTGGTGGAAGTATTAGAACCGTCTGTGCCAAAACTATTCGACCGGGATATTCCACAATACATTTTTCAGCAAGATAATGCGCCCTGCCACAAATCGGGAGCTGTAATGAGTTGGTTCGAGGAAAACACAGTGGAGGTATTGGATTGGCCGTCACAAAGTCCCGATTTGTCGCCCAGTGAAAATTTGTGGCGTATCTTAAAAACTAAGATCACGGAACATAAATGCCTGTCAAAAGCAGAATTATCAACAAAAATTCGCGAAATATGGGCTGCAATACCACCGGCAGAGTGTTACGATTTAGTAGCAAGTATGCCTCGACGAGTGCGAGCTGTCATTAAGGCCAAGGGCGGAGCGACAAAATATTGATAAATTGTACTATATTACTAAATAACACTTTGTATATAATTTTCACAACAGTTTTATTTTCCTCGCCTCTCTTTTGACTAAACTGTATAAAAATTTGTAAGGTGTCTAATACATTTGAGCATGGTTGTATATATATATATATATGTGCAATAAAATTGATAGCTTGCCATCATACTTTTGTTGCCAGCTATGTTTTTTAAAAAAATAGTAAGATAACCTATAGGATTAGATATATGTACCTGAAAATATAAAGCATATTGGCGCAAAAAAAACACTTGATATTAGTGTTACAAAACTAGTTGATATTTTGACAGAAAAAGTAAATAACATCAAATTTAAGGTGAAATATTTTCAATACACATAAGTATAATAATGTTTAGAAAAATATTTCTTAATATATTTATACCATGAAGGTATACTATATATAAAGTGGTTGTTCAACATTGCCTTATAATATAGTGTAACTTAAATTTCATACGATTCTTTAATCAGAAAGTTTAAATATATTTCTGCTGGTCACAGATAACATTATAATAAGATTTCTACTGGAGTAATCTAAGATGTACTAAGAATTTACTCATTTCATTTTCATTTTTTTTATTTTATAAAATAGCTATGATAATAGTTAACTAATTTTAATAATTTTCTATTTATTAATATACGTATCAAAAAAAATCCAGTAAAACATGAATTTTTTTACTACTGTTCAACCTAAAAATTCATCCAGTATAAAGTACTAAAGTGTATATAAAATTATAAACAAAAATCTACCATATTTTGAACCAATTACAGCATACCTCATTTTACGGTATAATAATTGCAAACTTTCTAATGATTCTATATACTTAATATACAATTTGCAGCATAATTAAAAACTTTACCTTAGCTCTTTTATCTTTTGGCGATTTTTGACTATCTGCACTTGAATTAAATTGGTCACTATCTGTACCATTTTGATCTGGTCCTTTAGCTTCCTTGTTCTCTTTACTTTTGCTATCCTTGTCTTTCTTGAAAGAACCACCATGTGGTAAAACAGAAATGCCCCCAACAGGTTTCTATAAATATAACCAACATTATTTGTAAATAGAAAATATAATAATTTGAATCTAAATTTATGCAGCTTCTGTGTATATATATTTGAGATATCTAATGTGTTCTGTAGCAAATTTAAATAAAGGCTAATAATAATAATTATTGTATACATCATATACGGCTGATTTTCATATATATTAGAATTACAGCAATATTCAGATACAGTTGAAAAAATAATTGTAATAATAAGCAGAACTATTAAAAACAGTATCACATGCAACTTGTTTAAAGTTTAGTACATACTAAAAATATAAATTAGAGCAAGTAATGAGTAAATTCAAATCACTAAAAGTAATAAAACATACATAATGTGGCTGTAAGAATCTCCTCATCAACCTTGTCGATTAACAGCGAATACTACGTGTTTCAGAAAACATTTCCAATATAGGGATCTCGCTTGTTATAAAACATAGCCTTAGTTAAATTAGATGAATTATTCCTAAAGACTAGTGAAATTATAAGATATTTTTCAATTTCCAAATTTCCATGTATTCAGGAGTTATAGACAAAGAAAAATGTCAATTTCTTCTCCTTGTATTAACTTTTTTGTCGTATAAACACGTCATTTTTATTTGTACTTTCTTATAGCACTTTGTTTTTTATAAAGAATCTAAATACCAACCTAAAGTAAATTTCTTTTATGGAATATAAAAGTAGACTTTGACAATTTTTTCCCTACTCTTTATTGCACATGTACTATTTATTTTTAAAAATGTGTTTTATAAAACACTAACAATCGGGAACATTTAAAGAATTATAAAAAAGTTCGAACAATTGATCATTCAGCTTCAAATACAATTGTAGCTTGCATAGTTTTGTGACGTGAAAGCCTACGAAATGCTGCAGATTCACGAAAAATGTATGCAGATCTTTTACTTAGACCCAAACAAAGAAATCCAAGGGTGTTAAATCAGGACATCCACGAATTTGTAAATCGATAATTTAGATATTAGCTGAATGAGTTTGAGAGATGGGGCACCGCCGTATTGGAAATATATCAATATTTTCAATCAATGATAAATCGTCAAGTCTGTCACATATAAGAGTTTGTTATAAATTTAAATATATTTCCCTATTTAATGTTATGTTAAAAAATATTGGCCCGATAAGTACGTGGGCAAGGTGAAAAGTTCTCGGCCTGACAATGAAAGACTGCGATTTAAATTTAAAAAATGATTTTATTTTTCTACATATTCTCTCTTGAATTCAACACACTTGGTCTAGCATTTTTCTAACATCAATATTCCTTCCCGGAAGCGAGAGTCTGTCAAAATATTCTTCTACGGTCCTTTCAACTTCTTCGTTGGATGTGAATCGCTTTCCAGAAACAAATTTTTTCAAATTTGGGAATAAATGGAAGTCTGAGGGTGCCAAATCATGAGAATAGGGAGGATGGGCGAGCAAATCGTACCCCAAATCTTGCAATTTTCCCATCGCCAACGCACCCTTGTGTGCGGGTGCGTTGCCCTGATGAAAAATGATTTTTTTCTTCGTCAAACTAGACCTCTTTTCGCGGATTTTGGCATCCAGCTGGTCAAGAAGGTTAGAGTAATATGCGCCTGTAATTGTTCTGCCTTTTTCAAGGTCATCAATTAACAAGATTCCTTTTGCATCCCAAAACACGCTGGCCATGTCTTTTCTGGCAGATGCGATCGACTTCGCTTTCTTTGGCGCTGAACCACCGGCTTCCACCCACTGCTTCGACTGCTGTTTCGTTTCTGACGTGTAGTGGTGGACCCATGTCTCATCCATGGTGACAAATCGCCGCACAAAATCGGTCGGATTCTTGTTAAATCGGTCCAAAGAATGCTCCGAAAATCGTTTGCGCATTTGCTTTTGATCGACATTCAACAAATGCGGCACCCATCTTGCGCGGAGCTTTCTCATCTCTAATTCTTTGTGCAAAATGTTTCGCACCCTTTCTTCCGATATCCCCACAGCCTCAGCTATCTCACTCACTTTCACTCGCCTGTCGTCCAACACAATATCATGTACTTTTTCGATGACTTCAAGTGTGGTTGCGATTTTTGGACGTCCTTCACGTGTCGTACCAGGCATTAAAACCATATCTCACTTGATGTCAACTTTTCTTAACACCAAACTTTCAGTGTCTCGAAAGTGAACATTTGCCTTCGTCAAACTAAAAAAATCTTCATCACTCTCTGTAGAATTGTGTACTTACACGTGCGGTGCTTGTGACACTTTAAAATACTTTGTGCTGTATTTTTCGAATCGAAATACCCGTGTTATATTCAATTTCTCCCAATAGATGTTAAAGAATTTTTATTATCACATTGTAAAACATTTAATTTCTACATCAGTATTAATTAATTTAGAATTTACAGTAGGTTTTAAAAACGAAGCATATTCTTTTAAATAAATTACCAAATTTCTGAAGCCACGAACAACTGGTCTGCCTTCTTTCAGAATACAGTCGTTTATTCAGCTTTTGCACTATTTTATGACAAGGAAAGTAATAACTCGATATATCAAATTTTTAACTATTACTAAATAAAACCATGATTATCTGGAAAGTATAATTGCCAACACACTATGATCGGCATAAATAATATTTTTGAGTGACATTACTTTCGATTGTGTTTCCTAGTATCACAAACTATTTATTGTTAAAGTGTTTAATAACATACATTTCTTAATAGTTACATAGGTGTGCTTTGCTATTGTTAAAAGAAAGAAAAAAAAACGTTGGAAAATTCCACTTGATGTTGCATAGGAAAAATTTAATTTAGGAGTTGAAACTAAAAATGGAAAGTGCAAAAAATCCAAGTCAATATTTAAATTCTGCATAAAAAAGTAGCTTAAGAAGTTATTATAAACAGGAGAAATTAAATTGTTTTCTTTCTATACCTCTTAAAATACATGGAAATTGAAAAATATCTTATAATTTTACTAATAATAATAATTCATCTAATTTAATCAAAGCTGTATATTTTATAAGTGAAATCACTGTGCTGGAAGTATTATCTATGACACATGATATAAAAAGAATTTATTATGTACAGGGGACGATCAAAATGATTGTTATTTTACATTGAAAATAATTAACGATAAAGAATTATTCTAGTTGTTATACTTAGTGTCATTTCAGAAATGTTTGAGGTCATTGACCAAATTATCCAATTAAGAAGCCATCACTGCATTTAAATTGCAAATATTTAAAGGAGATAGTTCCAATAAGCTTTTTGTTTTAACAATTACAGCTTTTTAAATTTCATACAGACGATATAGTACGATAAAGTATGTATAATCAAGCACTAAAATGAAAATGTTTAATAGTGATATGAATACGATGTACAATATTTTGGTTATTAATGCTATTAGAAGAGATAGCCGGTTTGCCGGCATACAGTAGCGCGCCCCGTACGAGTTTGGCTGGCTTTATATAGGATTTTATTTACGGACATATCGCGCAATTGTGTATTAGTTCACTTCGCCGTTTCTAGAATACGTATCGCTAGTTCAACTAACTGTACACAGATAAGCGAAAATGTTACGTAAACGAAAACATAGATTACATGACATACATCAAATTATTATATGTATATCGGTATCCTGGGATTGAAATGATACGTAGAATATCAAAGCGATGCGGAAAAAATTTAAGAAATGACATATAATTTTTTAAATTTTCTCGTTGATTCTACACATCGTTTGCAATATCGTTATTCGTAAACTATCAAATTCGCATTGTCATTCTACGGAGCTAGCGATGGTATTTTTGAGTCAGGATATGTGTATCGATGTATATATTTAAGTGTACTGGATGCGTTATTATACACCGGAAAAACTGACCATTGTTTGTTATTAATCGCAGAATCTTGGATATTATTACAAATAATAATACTGCTAATGTATTTATATTAAGAAAAATAAAGAGCATGATTTGTAACAGCAATGTGGTCTTTTCGGTTCACCAGGGCTGTAGCACTTGCCACGAAAGTGCCACGAACCAAAATTTTAGAAAAAATAACTAAATAGGCTTAAAAAATGAGAATATAAAATTTGATTTGAATACTATACTACATGACTGTGATCTAATTAACTTAATTCAAGCTAAATACAAATGTATAGTCAATTATCCTTATCTGAGTCACTTACACTTACACTTGAAAGTATCCTATATTTAATAATACAATCTAATATGAATATTAAATGGTCGTTGCATTTAAAATGAAAGGATATTGCTATTGTTTACCTATAACGCAAGGAAAAAAATAATAAACCGACTATAAAAATGAAAATTAAATTTAGTAAATTGTAATAAATTGACTATTTAGCAGTCAAATTTCGTCCATGACAGGTCGCTCATAATTTAATCCGCTTACAAGCTTAATTATATAGATAATTTTTCATATTTTCCGTTACTTTGTAAATTTACGGATTTAGTTATATGTTTGTATATATTTCACTATACATATGCGTAATTAACGCTATAGGCAATATATATTTTTAACTTGGTATATTTTAAAACATTAACGTAATAATTTCCTACAAATTATTTGATACCAACAAATATTTTTGCCTAAACTAATAAAACACAGGTGAATTAAAAATTCTTATTTTTTCATCCGTCTGATGAAACGATTGCAACGTGAAACGTTTACTATCGTTTAGACTCGTCTATATGCTCTCCTTTATTTTTAATCACTGCAGCACACAATCGAGGCATTCTTTCGTTTAATTTTCGCAGTGTCTCAGATTTTATTTTATCCCATGCCTCTTGCAGGTTCTTCAACATATCAACAGCAGATGTGGGGGTCGATTTTCTCACCTCTCGGTCAAGTTCTTCCCATAGCAACTCGATGGGATTTAAATCGGGACTCTGGGGAGGCCACGCCATAACTTTTATGGTTCCCTCGTCCTCCAATTTCTGCAAATATTCCCGGCATGGTTTGGAAGTGTGTTTCGGGTCATTATCTTGTTGGAAGATAAAATTCTGACCCGAAATTTTAATTCCAGAGGGGATTGCGTTTTCCTCTAATATGCGCTTATACTGTTCTTTTTTTGGTATATCTTAGATTTTTACGAGATCGCCCACATTTGATCCAGAAAAGCAACCCCATATCATGACTGAACCTCCACCGTGCTTAACAGTAGGGGCTATGCATTTTTCCCGGGCACGCTCACCCACAGACCTCTTCACGTAAACACGTCTTCGTGAACCGAAAATCTCGAATTTGTATTCATCGGGCCACACTACTTTATTCGCTATGGTCCAATTTTGGTGATCGCGTACCCACTTCAAACGTTTCTGCTTGTTTTGCTTGCGTAGAAGCGGCTTCCGCATTGCAATTCGACCATGAAGACCGGCTTCTTTTAATCGCTGTTTAACTGTGGAAACACTTATGGGTTTTCGACGAACAGTATTCATTTCTGTTGTGATTTCTGGAGCTGTTTTTCGTCTATTTCTCTTGCTTGTTATCACCATTGCAAGATCTTCTGCTGAGCTTGTTGCCCTTGGTCTCCCCTTTTCGAATTCTGCTCAACGCATTTCCACATTCATGGTGTTTTTTGATGATATAACCCACGGTGGACTGATTTAATTTAAGTTCTGTGGCAATTTCGTGGTTGTTTTTGCCAGTTTTATGGTATGCGATTATAAACGATTGTGTTTCTACACTCAATTCTTTCCGTTTAGGAATTTCTAACCGATTTAACTTCTTCGAAACACATGATGTTATCACTATGAGCACCTCATAAAAACTAACTGCAATTTTGCCAAAATATCCAAGTATAAATACTAGTATAATTTACAATAACACCCTACCTTAAAATAAAATCATAACCATCGAAAATTTCCAAGAATTGAGAGACCTAATCCCTTAAGTGCAATTATTCTACCTGGAGTTTTATTAGGGTATTATCATTCATTGTGAATAATAGGGTAATCGCATAATTATTTTTGAATAAGCTTTTATAGATTTTAATGTTTACTATAAAACTATTTCTTACTACAGAAATAAATTTTATAATTACAACTTTTCTGTAGAAACTGTAATTAAATAAGGGTGACCAAATACTTATGAGCGGTAGTGTATGTAGTGTATACAATACAATTTTGAAAAACTTAAACACGCGTGTTTTATTAGTTTAGCGATAACGGAGTTTCAACATGTTCTTCCTCGTCAACTATCAAATGCATCTTAACAAACGCCAAAGTGAACTTTAAACAATACATATTCATTTGTTTTAAATTAGTTTGACTGTTTGAACAGCTGTTATTTTGTTTCATCTTAGAAATTATGCTCGAAAATATTTTTCAAACATTTCTTTTTCGATACTTTCGATGTTATAGAAAAACGTTTTACTTGCCAATTTTTTATATTTTAAATACTTCTCTTTCCATATCATATCATTATTAAATTACATATTATATAATAATTTCAATAATTCCCTCAATGCATCTAGATAAGGTATAAAAATGCACTTTACCTAAATAGGTATCAATAAATACTAAATATAATTGTAGAAAGTTGATAAAGTAACATATTTCACGTTGTCTCAAAAATACTCCTTTGCAGTTAAAGCTCAGTACTAAATTTGCTGTATATACATACATGCGTTAAACATAATTGCAAATAAATGAGACAATGTTTAGCAGTAAAGTCTTGTATGTACAGAAATATTAAATGCGTTAAAGCCGTAATTGGGAACGTAGTGAAAGTCAAAAGGATTGGATAAAATATAGAAATATATTAAGAGTACAAATTTGAGACTCATCATTGGTCATCTTTTAAATTCAAAAAAATTATAAATATATAAGTATATTATATATACACAAACACATAGTTTAAAACTAGAATGTGTGTAGAAGCATAAGTTAAGGGATTTAATAACTTGAAAAATAGTTTTTTTATTGCTTTTTACTTCAGTGTACTAACGATTTTAAAATTCTTTTTTAAAAAATGGCGAATGTGTAATAAGTTTTCGAATAAACAATAAACGTTACCTAATCTTATTTTGTCAACATTATCAGAAAATAATTTAAATTTATTAGAATTAAAACCATTCCTTATATCGCGCTAAAATTATGCAACGATATAGAAGTAAAAAATGTTTGGCTTGTTTAAATGAAATTAGTGACAAATTTTATTAATGTTTATACCGTTTTACAGCGATATTTTTCTCGGAAATAATCTTGAATTAATTATTATAGTAGTTCAAATAATAATTAAATAAATTATTACTAATCAAACCAAAAAATTACATATAATGATTAACCTTTTTGCCTTTCTCCACAATCCCAAAAACAAGCCTCAAATTTTCAAATACTTTTGCAAAATAAAATAAATAGGCGAATGTATGTGTATTATCGAAACCTTTTGTACTTTCTCTGCCTCATACTCTCCTTCCACAGAGCTGGCTGAACTAGCTGAAGTTGTTCCTGCACTACCTCTCCTAGCAGGCTATTTAATCATTTTTTAGAAATTTTGATGATTAATAAATGTATAAACATTTTTTCTCTATTATTTGCTAGCAGCAATGCTACCTAAGTAGTTATATTACACAAAAATAATCGAATAAATACGTACTTTTTCCTTAAGTTTGTCTTTCTTTTCTTGATCATTAATTGGTTTTTCTTTGAGGGGACTTTCATTTTCCATATCTGGAATACGTTCAGGCGGATAAGACATAGTGTGCCTCTTGTTAGTTTCATTGTATTCATCTTCTGCTCTCGTACCGCCGAGTGCTGAAGAAAGTAAAAATTATCTTTAAAATATTTGTGCTGTTTTAATTCTTACGATCCATGCTACGTGATGTTAATCTTCGACCTGTTAAAGATCTTTCAAATTGTGGAGCTGGTCTGTCAATTGGAGTTCTTTTAGTTTCGTAATGCGTTCGTCCCGAATAGCGAAATTTGGATCCCAAACGGGGAAAGAGGGAAGATTTCTGATTCGTTTCTGGTGACATTAATCTGAAAGGGACATATTCTTTGTTACGTAGTATACAGTTCTATAAAATAACATTTTGACAAAATTATTTTTAACAAAATATTTTGTTACTTATAGAAATAAGTAAATAATAACATTGTTCCATAGTTTATTATGGGAAAACGGTTGCATACATGAGAAACTTACCGAAAGAAAGTGTGATGTTCTACACATGTTTTCCATAATTTTTTAGCAGCTCTATGATTGGCCAATTTAAATCCTATAGTTGATTCGAATTGTTCAAATTCACCGGGTCTAATTTTTATGTAAAAATTATGACGCTTGTAACTTATCTTTAATATTTTTGGCCATGCGAATCTGTTTATTCTTAATCGATCTCTATATACTAATAATCCAGAAGCACAAACTCCTAATAAAAAAAAAAGACTACTAAAATAATTACAACAAAGGAATATGAACCTAACCTAACATAATATCAACGCCTTCTGAATCCTTTGCGGGGTGAAGATCGACACCGTACATCGCCAGTTTTTTCGCATTCTCCAAATAGTGTAATTCTGCTTCAGCTGGTGTTTGACCCCTAGAAAAATATGTAACAGTAAATTGGGCCAGACTATGCAAAATATATTACTTATGGGTTTTATGTAATTCCGTTACTTTGCTTACTAAATCTTGAGTTTGATTAGGAGCAAATTTAAACTCAGATAGATAATTACTATCCATTGTTTCCGCGTCATAATCTCCGAGTTCAGATTGAACAAGATAAGAGCCCAAAAGTGCGTGAGTTACAAAAGAACATGGTAACCGATTATTTAAAATATCGTTTCTAATTTGAAGACACAATTGGTAGCGAGTGATATCTTCTTGTAGTTGGGCAGGATCGGGTGGATAAAATTTCACTTCGAAATTAAATTTCCAAGGTTCAGCTGTAAGAATAAAATATAATTAAAATGAAACTGGTATATGTACACTACCACACGTAAAAATATGGTAATTGTTGCGTAAAAATTAAAGAAAATTTAAATTATAATAGATTGGAAATATTGTTACACTTTTTCTGCAATTATGATTTCGGACACTCTTTTCTGATTTGCCTATAGAGTTCAAATGATAAAAGTTCGATAAGATATCCAGGTTATATTCTACATTAAGACAAATTGGATACAATCCATAGGATAAAGCATGTTCTAATATTTTTATAAACTTTTCTGACTTTAATTTCCTTTCAATTTTCACTAATATGCCTGCCAACTAAAGAAATCCAATCCCATGTATAAACTAAATCGCTATTATGCTTTATAATTTATGTTATATGTATGCACAAATGGTTTTTTTTTTTCGGTTTTTCAATGTCTGGTGAATGTGTTGCGCTTCTGATAAAGACTTTACATTTAATTGAATCCGTCTATTGGCCTGTGTTTAACTTAACCCAACTCTCTGACCCGGAATACATTTTCATCTACTAAGGAGACAAATTTACATTGTCGCTTTGTAACTTGACAATGCGGCAATGTAAATTAGTTTTTAAGTAATATAACAATATCGGGCAATGGATAATCGATTATTTGTTTTACTAATTAGATCTTGTTTACCTATTTCGCAAACGGTACACGACCGCGTCCATGAAATTCACACATTTCTACGCGCTGCCCAGTCGAATCCTGGCCTTCGTTCTAAGTGAACCTTACACCTATTCTTTGCTGGGAATTGTGAATGTTAATTGGTTATACGCAGGTTAAACTGCAGCTCAACATAACTATTTTGAAGTCCTGATAACTCTTTGTGAACGAGTAAGAAGACCACTTGAATTGTGCTAAAACAAGTCATGCCTTCTTTTGTTAGAACATCTACTCTATTCACCGCTCTATTGATTTTTTTCCAAAGGTCAGATCAGCATTGAAAACAACCACATTTGAGAGAAAAGAAACTGTGAAAGAAAAAGCGATGGAGAAACAATCATAAAAACTGCATGTTTCCCAATTAGGCCACGAGTTCAAGTTTATGCCTTAAAACAGCAAAATATTTCTAACTAAAAGTGAAAACTTACAACCATGTTAACTACATCTAAATGCTAATATATGTTTTCTACAAGAAACTATGTATTCATAAAAGCAGATTGCAGAACAAGACATTCTTGAATCGACACAAAAAGTAAACCAGACAGCTAATGGAAAAGATGAAGATAACATTTTCAATCCAGTTCCGACGAAACTGTGTCTAAAGCATTATCATGTTGCCACTACATTGTACATCTTTCGGCTAGAAGAACAACAACAATAACAGGTACTATGTTCTTTAAGAATTCCATGTACTTTTCTCTTGTAAGAGTACCTTGATAGAAAAAAGGTCAAATTAAATGACTACTAAATAAGCCACAGTAAACATTAACGGTAAATATGGCTTGAAAATGTATTTACGCACCTAGTAGATTTTTACATTTCTTCCAAAAATTTTACAACTTCCAAATATGAATGCTATTGGAAGTTTGTAGACTTTATTACATTACAGTTTCAATATAAACTGTTCGAAGAATATTTTACAGGTGGAGTGGGATAAAATTTTAGCTGATTATACTCGAAAACTTGTTGAATCAAATTCGGAAAGACTACAAACGGTGCTAAATATTGGATACCTCCAAAATATGTATATATACATTAAATAGTGTCGTAAATTGAACAAAACAGTTTTACGAATCTAGGTGTCTGATTTTGGGTATGAGTATAGTTTTTAGATTTATTGCAAACTTTAAATTTTTTAGTTATTATTTATTTGCACTGGAGTTCTCTTTCTTAATAGAAGTATATTTTAATATATGTATTTACAAATTTTTATATGTGTAAATGTGTTTCTATTACATACATTTTTTAAAAGTTTGCTTTTAAGAATACGATTTAGACTGCTCTGTATAAAGAGTCTCCCATATTTATTTTCTCACGTGTTTAATTTCGTAAATTATGGAATTAAAAATTTACTCTAAAATCCAGTGAAATTGAAACGAGATTGCACATTAAAAACTGCAATTATAATACACCCCGTATGAATAAACTTTTGTCCCTTTCACCCCTTTGTTTTTCAAATTGTACCCATTTTTAAATTTTTGGTAGCTGGTAGTCGTATATATACGGGAGACGTTTTACTTTTAAACTATACCTTATATAGCATACAGGAAACCAATTAACTTTTTTAAAATTGTTAAAAATTACATTACTTTCACTTTCTTTTAAATTTATTTGATATTCCAGAAATATATTGGGTCTGGGAAAAAGTTCGTGGCGTTTTTCCCGATAGATGGCATTGGTTGCCGATAACTAAAGAACAACAAGTCACAGCGACACCACCGAGGGCTCGTTTTTTAACCTTCCGAACGTTAGTTTGATAGAAACATTGTAATCGGTGCAGTGGTGGAAAGTTATTCGCACTTGAAAATGGAGAAGAATAATGAGAAATTTCGCTATATTCTGCAATATTATTATGATAAGGGGAGAACGCTGCGCAGGCTTGTGATAAAATTTGTGCTGTGTACGGTGAAGGTACTTTATTGAAATTTGTTGCGCGGAAATGGTTCGCTCGCTTTCGTTCTGGAAATTTCAATGTGAAAGATGAGTCACGCTCCGGTCGTCCAATCACTGAAAAATCTGATGAAATTCTTGAAAAAGTCCAACAAGATAAGCATATCAGCAGTGTCGATATTGGCATGGAGCTAGGCATTGACCACAAAACTGTTTTGAACCATTTACACAAAGCTGGTTACAAAAAAAAGCTTGACGTATGGGTTCCTCATGAGTTGAGCGTGAAAAACATGATGGACCGAATTAACATCTGCGATGCGCTGCTGAAACGGAATGAAATCGAGCCGTTTCTGAAACGTTTAATAACCGGAGATGAAAAATGGATTACGTACGATAATCGGAAGCGTAAAAGATCGTGGATAAAGGATGGTGAGCCGTCACAAGCGTTCGCTAAGCCAACATTGACGCCAAAAAAAGTGATGCTGTGTGTATGGTGGGACTGGAGGGAAATCGTCCACTACGAGCTACTTCCAACTGGTCAGACGATTGATTCTCAACTCTACTGTGCACAACTAGAGAGATTACGCCAGGCGATTGAAAGAAAACGGCCCGAATTGATTAATAGGGAAGGTGTTGTCTTCCATCATGACAACGCCCGACCACACACTTCTTTGATGACCCGTCAAAAATTGAGAGAGTTTGGTTGGGAAGTTTTGATGTACCCACCTTACAGTCCGGATATAGCACCCTCTGACTATCATCTGTTTCGATCTCTGCAGAACTCTCTCAATGGAATTAAGTTGGTTTCAAAAGAAGCCTGTGAAAACTACTTGATTCAGTTTTTCGACCAGAAACCACAGAAGTTTTTCACCGATGGGATCATGGATCTACCAAAAAAATGGCGAAACATAAATAATGGAGCATATTCAGTTTAAATGAATTCGTCCACGCGCCATGCGGGGACCAGTTGAATTTTACTGAAAAAACGCCACGAACTTTTTCCCAGACCCAATATATATATTTTTATTATTTGTGTTTTAAGTTATTTATTATTTGTGTTTTAAGTTATTTATTTTTTACGTTTTGTGTTATTCTGTTATTATTTCCATCAGTGTTAGTAAAATTGACATCCAGAAAAATGCCAGCTTTATTTACCGATAATGAATACGTAGACGTATACGGTGACTATAGAAAAAAGGCTAAATAAGCCGAACAGATGTATTATTGAGACCGTTTTCCGAACCAAATGGCTACTTCTTATCGTACGTCTGCACACTGTTTTTTTCCAAGTGCTTTCGTCATACTTAACTTATCAGAAACGAGAAAAATTCTGTAAACTTTAATGTATGATAATCCACAAATAATAGTTAAAAATCTTACCGAAGAAATTGGAATTAGTGGAGCTTTTATCAATAGAATACTTAAAACTTTAAACCCCATTCCAAACTTTTAGATCCATTTTCAGTAAAAGACCCGTGTTTCTCTAGATTCACCTAATGTGTACAGGATTTCTTGCTTGTGCGGCAGTGTACATATTGGCAAACCAAGCGGTCTGTTAGCACTCGTGTTTCAGAGCATGAGCGTTGTACCAGGCTGCTGCGCATAGCTTGTTCTGCTCTTGCTGAGCATATGCTTGAAATCGGGTACCATGTCTAGTTCAATTCGATTATTTCCCGCAATAGTCATTACTTTGGCCGAAAATCTGTAACGATGATTATCCCCTAGACAACGCCTACCAATCAACCTTAACGCTCCATTGACCGTGACCAATATTCCTATATAAACCCATCCCCCACAGACTTACACCAGTGTCAGCGCGGTTCCAGCCCGTAAGACAAACTATATTATTTATCTACTTTCAGCATCTACTCAGTATCAATACACTTAAGCAAATCAGTTCATAAACTAGTACGTAGAAAAAAATATCAGAAATTCATTTTTACAGTTGTTTATTTACACCAGGTATGGGCAACCTTTGACATGTTGTGGGCCAAACTTTAATGTGCAAATACGTTCGCGGGCCGCGTTTAAAAGTAGTGCATTTTAAAGTAGTGTTCACAATTTTTAGCGATAAATATCAGACATGAAATAGTACGACAATGTCTCGCGGGCCGGATCAAATCTTACAACGGGTCGGTTGTTGCCCACATGTGATTTACACGATGGATAAAATGTAGGGGAAAAAAGTTTCAAACCGATTAAATGTACGTACATAGTGGTCTATATACGTATGTACTTATATTTGTATGAACTTACGTAACCATAAAATTGTAAACACCTGTATTTATATGTTCGCTTAACGCACAATAATTTGCGCACGCATTATGTACGCTAAGTAAGCGCGTATAAGATTTTAATGATTTGCAGAACAATTATTTTTCTGTCCAAATTTTAATAAAAAGGTTCAAATTAAGAAAACGTAGTTAATATGAATAATTAATTTATTATTAGTCTTCAAACTTATTCACTTACACTTCATAAATTTAGTTATCCTCTTTTCCAGGTCTAACCAATTTCTTGAGTCATGTCTGTCAGCATATATAAGACCGAAATAATCTCTTTCAATGAGATTAATAGATTCACAAACTTTCCCCAATAAATCATGGCCTTTAGATTTTCTCTATAACAAAAAACAATATTCATTTAAAAATTCTAAATTTTCTTAAAATATTGCTTTACAACAAGCGCCTACAAAAATGTATTAAACACATAATGTTCAAGAAGCACATTTTTCAGAGTAATTTTTTACCACAGTTTTTGATAAAACCATTGCATTAATAGAATAAACTATCTTAACTACTTCATTAAACATTATTATTCTAGCAAAATTTGGCTATCTTCTGTTTATAATTGAGTTGATTTGCCAAATTAATTAATAATGATACTCTAAATCATAAAATTTAATACAGGAATCGATATTTTAAAATATACAGAACGGTCTGTCGTTGAAATGATCATTCCATTGCCATATATTTTAACAACTATTATAACTACATTTATTAGAGAATCTTTGCAATTGCTGTCCAATACAGTTGAAGTCAATTCCATCGGAACTGCGAAAGAATAACAATGCTTTAGAATTTTTGATTACAAAGTCATTACGTCATCCATTAAATAGTCCTATTGGAAGAATTTACGATCCAAGCTTAAAAAACGTTTAATAAAATTAATAAGAAACGTCGACACAATAATACGGCAAATTTGCTAATTTTTAATAGGAAGTGATTTTAACTGAGGAGAAGCTAATGAAGCAAAAATTTACTTTCAAAAGTGAGAGCACGTTTAAGTTCAAAATTTTACATTAAAAAACATGAAGCAACCGCCTCCATTTAATCAGATAATAGATGTTATATTTTCTATGCGCAAATTCTTTCACCGGAAGAAATGCAAAAAGAAAACTACAAAGGCTTGACTCCAAACAATGAAATTTATGCAGAAGTATTATATAAATCAAACAAAAATAACAGATTTTTCTTACAAAAATAGGAAACTATATTTTAAAATGAAATAAAGATTAAATATTTTCAGTTAAAATGGATTATAAAACTACGTCATAATAAAAATTTAATAATTTCGATAATTTTCGAAGCTTTAAAAACCTTAAATATGCCCGTTCGATATAATTTACATAATCGAATATTGAATGAAATTAAATTGTTGTATTCTATCGCAAAATTTACTTACGTCAATGTAAATATTTAAAACTGATCCATCTAGCATTGTAACATGAGCTAAAGCATTGCCAGTTCTACTTGGCGAAGCTGTTTTTGATTTTGCTGGTGATGTGTTTTCGTTATCGATTGCCATCTTCTCCTCAGGCATACTTGCCCACTTTCTGTAATAAAAATAACTATATTACGACTATGCATAATTGTGTATTAATTTAAATTAATTATTGCGTATAATCTTTAATAAATTAAGAGACAAATCAGTTTATTAAGACTGCAAAGTTTTTTGACCGTCGAAGCACAGTAGTAGTAACAGTCTTTATTGCTCAACAGTAAAGTGAATAATTACAATGCGTTTTAATTATGAGATTATATTCAACGATATAAATTATAGTAACCATTAAAACTGAATTGCATAACTACATTTTGTATTGTAAAGAACAAAATTAATGAAAATTATGACATACAAATTAAGAATAACCAACGGGTGTATAATGGTTATAATGTATTTTAATAATTATAAGGTCACATATTTGTATAGAGTCCTTGACCAGAATATTAGTCCAAATATTTTACAATTTCACAGCTCGGACGTTTTTACTTGATGGCGAAAAATAAGCGCAGTAGTCCGTAGACACTACTAAAAGAATAACCAAGTCTACTGTAACAGTTTAAAAGATGTGTCATTTTTTCTATGATTATTTAACCTTTATAGCGATCACATGCGTTCAAGTGAGTGTTATTAATCAATGAATATAAAGCGTTATTAACAATTTTAAATTAAAATGTCCACAATATGTAATAAAGAAATTCATGGACAGGCGTGAGAAATTGTTTTTAGTGCGTATATGTATTTAAAAATAAGAAAAGTAAGATGATACGTTAAAAAGCGCTAAAGAAGTTGGAGTATTTCGTTTAGAACAGTGAAACGTATTGTTAGTGAAGGACAATTAGTATCAGAAAATAATGATCAAAAACGATTTCCATGTCCAAAAACCCTGTTAGAACATGTAGTGTGGTGGACTTGCCTGAATATTAACTTGGTGATCTACGAACCACTACAATTTTCATAAAACAGATGAACAACAAGCTACAGCAAATATGTTAAATATGTGGAAGTACTTAAAAAAAGTTTTGCTTACAATACGTCAATGAAAAGTATTTTAGAAGATCATGACTTCAAATGGTGAAAAGCAAGCAATTGTCATATTTCAGTTGAAAAGATAAATACGTACATTGCGAATTTCTTACTTGAAACAAATTCAATTTTTTCGTACTATCTGGTACTAAAAGTGGAGATTATCGTGGCGAGATGAATTCTAGAGATTATGAGAAATGATTTTTGGAAAAACTAATTCGAAATTTCCGATCAAATTCTGTTGTAATAACATAATTCACACTACCATAGTATTCAAACAGATCGCGCGTCTTGTCCAAATAATCAAATATGTGACAAGATTGATTGATTAATGAATAAAAATATAAAGTTTCACTAAAATATGTTAAAAACACAACTTTACAAGTTGATAAATGAAAATAAAAGTAAATATTGCCTATAAATTTGCCATCTTACTTCGCGAAAGTGGACACATTTAAGACTATCACCGTATGATCCGAAATCAAATCCCGTCAAATTAATGTGGCCGATGTAGAAATTTTAGCAACAGAAATTTGCAAAAATTAAAAAAGAAGACTGGGAAAGACATCGAACGCTATTAAATTACCGAAATCGATGTGTTTATTGATTATAAATCCACTCTTTTAGTCCAGTGCATTTAGTTTTTTATGAGCGGGCAACTAAAATTTCGTATCAAATTCAAACGTCAAAAAGCAAATCTCAAGTAATCGCAAACGACTTAACATAACAATTTGTCAATGTAGTAAATGGTGTATCTATAATATTTGAAAATAGGCGGAGAAAACTTTTTCTTGTTTATTTCCTTTGCATTATATTTCAAATTTCATACGAAATTTAATGGGAAATAAATTAATTACAATCAACAACTTCTCTAATATCGGGTAGAATATATGAAAAATTCTTTGATTTTACATTAAATTTAATAATAATAGAAGTACAAAATATTCAATAGAAATTGATAAATTTAAATTTTAAATCAAGAAACGTCATTGTAGTGCAAACCACCACAAAAATTCTGAAATTTGAAATTTACTATCATATTATCTAGAAAAGGTCCCGAAAGAAGGAAATTAGTAAAAATAAAGAACTTGTGTCATAATACACTTATCGGATTATCGCACTTTTCTTTTAGGGCCCTTCTCGCTTCGATTGCCGAAGTCTCGTGCGATAAGGACCTGTCTTATGACACTAGTTCTTTAATATACTATTAAAATGTTAACTATTTTTATAATATACTCATAACTTACTAATAGCTATCTATTTCTTTGTTCTGTTTTAAAGTCGAGATTAAGTTCTTTGTGAGAATTTTTACAATTCTGATATTATCTAATACTTCTTATTAAAATGTCTGAATGTTCTTCAGCATACTTTTTAAACGCTTCTGTATTCAGTTTTTCTCCACGAAATATTTGGAGAATTTAAATATGAGTTCTTCCGAAACTCTGCAGAAATATTTGTGAATTTGGAATTAGCACACGTTGTTTTGTTAAAATGGAAAAAGCAGAGTATCGTGCGGTGACTAAATACTTCGTAATTAAGGGTATGAAAGCTACCGAAATAAGTAGATGGGTAAATGAATTTAAGCGTGGTAGAACAAGCTGTCTTGATGAAACGCGCTCTGGAGCACCCAAAATCGTGACTTCTAAGGAAATGATTATAAAAATCCATAATATTATTAGGCAAGATCGACGACTCAAAGTGAGAGAGATAGCAGACATGGTAGACATTTTAACAGAACGCGTACACCACATTTTAACGAAAGAATTGGGCCTTTCCAAGCTTACGGCAAGATGGGTGCCGCGATTGCTTACGACTGCTCAAAAGTTCACTCGTTTGCGCATTTCCAATGAGTGTTTGGATCTTTATAAGCGGAATCCGGTTGATTTCTGTAGGCGATTTGTTACTTGCGATGAAACTTGAATACACTACAATACACCCGAAACTAAACAACAGTCGAAACAAAGGTTAGAACCTGGTTCCACCTCCAAAGAAAGCGAAAACCACTTTATCGGCAAACAAGGTGATGGCATCAATTTTTTGGGTTCAAAGGGCATTTTGCTCATTGATTACCTTCAGAAAGGTGCCACAATAAACGGACAATATTATGCAGAACTTCTACAAAAATTAAATGTTGAGATTCGTGCTAAACAGTCAGGAATGGCAAAGAAAAAGATTCTGTTTCACCAAGACAACGCTCCGTCGCATACCAGCACAGTTGCGATGTCCAAAATCCACGAGTTGCATTTCCAATTAGTACCGCATGCGCCTGAGAGGAAAATTTACCTGGACGTGTAATCTCAAAAAAACGGTGATGTTAATTGGCCACCAAGATAATGTGATTTGACACCGTTACACTATTTTCTTTGGGGTTATGTGAAAAGTCAGGTTTATAAGAACAATCCACAATCAATTCCTGCTTTGAAAGATGAAATTATTCGTGTCATTGGTGAGATACAGCCTCAATTATGTCAAAATGTCATTGAAAATTTTAACAAAAGAGGACGCCTGTGGAGCTGCAAGAGGAGGCCATTTGGCAGATATTATTTTTCGCATATAAATGTCATAACTGATACATCAATTACCAATAAAAAGTTTTGGAAAGTGAATGCAAATTATATGTTTTATTTGTTCTTTAAAAAAATCACTAAATTTGAAACAGCCTTTAGATTGGTTTGTCAGTAAATTACTGAATGGTGCGATGCGCGAATAATTTTTGTGCTTTTTACATAGATTTGTTTTATTGCGGCATTAAAAAAAATTAAAATTTTTGTTACTAGGATATATTTCTATATAAAATGCAGTTGCGTTTCATGTTTATTTATGTTTTATTAAAATTGAGTTGGTGTGCAAATACATTTTCTGGATAGTGTATGTACATAGTACGAATACTTCTGTGACAAATAATTTGACAACGTGTTTATTTTTTTTTACTTTATTAAGCTTCGATATTTTTTATTCCAATTTTGACTATATAATATCAACATGTAAATATTTGTTATAAATTTATTACAATAAATTGTACATACAAAACAAGCAGTTTTTTAATTTTTTATTAAACGAAAACTTACAAAACTGTATTAAGTTGGAAAACTAAAATTATTTGTAATATTTGTACATAATAAATTGATTTCCAAAAGAAGACGATTATAAGTTATTAATTAAAGAGAGATCCAAAAGGCGAAACTAAGAGAAAAAGGAGGCCAGCGTAGCTGAAGCAAATATCATTAAGGACATTTCAAATCTAAGTGGACAGGTGTGTAACAAATAAAACATCTGTATGTATATAATGTGCTTTTTACGAACATATCTTATTTTAATTGAAACACTTGAAACTAGGACAGAAATGTAATAACAATTTAGAGTTATATTTCGACGAAACAATATTTGAAACTTCGAACTTGCTTAATAAAGTATAATTGGATTTGCTTAGTCATGTATAATATGTGTTAATGTATACTTGTCTACGCAGTGACTAAAAGACGACTAGATCATTTCATACTTTACAATCAGAAGTGTGAAAGATGATATCACGACCTTGAATTAAGTCGTGACTAATTGTTAAACTGAAAGAGAGAATGTTTATTAAAGTATCATGCACCGTACATATTTAGAAATGAGTTCAAGTGAAAGAAAAACGAACAAATGAGAATTACAACAAATCTTTTGCATCCACTAGTGCAGATATTTAAAAAAAATTATGTTAAATAATACATATAAGGCATATTAATTTAGCATTATGGATAAGTTATTTTCAGGTACATATGTAAATACAATACATACATACAGTCCCTGGCAATTGTATTAAGCAATATACATTTATTTTGTCGACATAAAGCCGCTCACAAAATTATTCGCTCACTAATAAATGTAATATCTTTTTTATAGATTTGAAAATATTGGTAGCAAAGAATGTCCACGAAATACTCCTCAGTGTTAATATGAAGAAAAATTATTATATATATATTATATTAAAAATTATTTACACATTAGTGAGTCTGGGAACTACCAGCTGTGATGATAAATATACGAAAAGCTTCAGTACTTATTTCCTTATTTGGCTACTGCATAGTGAACAGTTACTATGATTTGGAAATTTTTCAACAAGAATAGATAGAAAACAAAACGAAACAATCGTTCAGGAGTACTATGTAATTTTAAAGTTTGTCTAAAGGAATATCTTACCGGTAAAAATAGTTGGCAGATCGTATTTTACAGTTTACAGTGTAGTAAATCAATGTAAATATTCAATAAATATTTAAAATGTCCCAAATCAATCAGGCAGTGAATGTAAAAAAAAACCCCTAAATGCGAGACGAAGTCTACGCCGTTAAACGATTTCAAAACAAAGGCCAAAACAGTCTGAAATGGCAATAGATATCAAAAATATAAAAAGAAAAGAAAAGCTGTTTCTCATGAAACCATTCGAAGAACATTACGAAAAAAAAGTTACCATGGACGAACTGCACGAAAAAAGCCTTCATATCCAAAATAAATAGAAACGATCATAATTCATAACTGAGCATAATCATGAATCTAGAATTTTGGGCGAGCGTCCTGTTTTCAGACGAGAGCAAGTTCAATATCTACGGGAGCGATGACAGAAAAGTAATCAGCAGGAAAAACAAAACACATATTAAAAATACGGAACAGTCAAATACGGCGGAGGTAACGTGATGATCTTAGAGTGCATATCTGCTAAAGATGTTGGAAACTTAAAAGTTTATTGAACAGCAAAGTGAGATAATTGTTTAAATATTTTAAAAAGGAAAATTGGTTGTTATAACAATGTTTCCAAACAGTCAAAAACACCTTCACACTCACCAGATCTCCACCCAACCGAACATTTATGGGTTGAACTACAACGAAGCATTAATAAGCATATAATATATTAAACAAAGGTGTTTTGAAAAAAAAAAAGGTTAAGAGTGCAGTAAAATTGACGCGATAACCATCCTAAAACTAGTTCAAAATACATAAAAACAATTAAATGATATGCTAAAAAAGAAACGCTACAAAATATTAAACTTTTATTCTTTAGTTTAGTAAATTATTTATTTAGATGTGCAAATATTTGTGTGGAACGCTGTACCTTATTTTTGTGTGGAATTTCCCTTTCATTTAAATATTAAACATTATTACAATGAATTTTATGTTTATTTCGATATTATATTTTGCATTTATGAAAGTTATTTATTCTTTATTTCAAATATATGTAAATATTTCTTTATGATATATCATTATGATAATTTTGTGAGCGATGCACAAGATATGTACATACATATATTATTCTATTCGTGTGAGAATAAGGATTTGTTTGTGAAAACTATTATTTTTTGCCTTTATTATGCGTACGCATAAAATGAAACACTACCTACACAATTGGAATTCCTTTGTTCCATAGAAACAAAAGGTTGTTACCCGCACCGTCGTTATCTGCTTTTAATTTACAAAGTAACAGGCATCTATTAGTGACTGAAGCCAACATTGTCAAAACTAGGAATTTCTTTAGGTTAGTATTTTCTTTTCGAATTTTAATAATGGTGTTTTTACAAGCCACCTTCATCTTTTACGGACGCCAAATACAATCCTGACAGAAGGTGCACTTTATTCTCTGGAACCATGTATTGGCCAATTCAAGGAAGCATTTCCCAATACAAGTATTACTTATGTTATTTTCATTTAACATAAGTGAAGTGTTGGATCGCTGTGAAACAAAAAAAAACTGCATCTACAAAGCAAAATCATCAAGAAGACTATCGTTTATTACTCAACCGGTTACTGATGAAGCCATTATAAATGTCATCAGCACAGGCAAGTGTGCTAAGCTAATAAAGTATATAATAATTATCCACTTTGACATTGTGCTTTGTTCTTTCTAAAATTATGTTCAAAAGCTTTAAAGAAAAGCCTCCTTATGCATCCATATAAGGTTTCTGTAAACAATTCAATTATATCCCACCTATTCTGAATCAAAAATAATCTATTATAATTGGTTTAATGATGATATAAACAATAAGGATACACTAGATCTAAGATTAGATTTCACTTATTGGATTATGTAAATTCCCAGAATTATAGAACGTGGCCAACGGAAAACCCTTACAGGCATCAGACAGCCCGTAAAAGTTGATATTTGGATAGTAACATCACGTCATCGAAAAATAGACTAAATATTTTTCCATAACACAATCAATGCCGACCAATATCAAATCATTTTGTAAGAATTTGTGGAACAACTCCATGATGGAAATTTTTTTCAAGAAGATAATGCCCTAGCTCATACTGCGCGAAGTACATCGCATTATTAGCTGAAATAGATAATCACCTTGGTTACCTGACTTAATCTCCTATATCACTTTTTGTTTGGAGAAATTAAAGACAATAATTATATGAATAGATTGCATAATTTAGATAAATTTATGGAAGCAAGCAAACACGACAGAGAGCGTGTTTTTGAAAACATGATGTGAAGAATTAATTTATGTATGCATCATCAGGGTCACCATTTCCAACATTTTTTGTATTTTTGTCATAACAATTACTTTAAAATTATTTCATTAAATAACATTAATTAGCAAATATTGGTAATAAACATTTCTAAAAGAAAGGGTGTTAAGATTAAATTTCTTAAACCGTTTTTATTTATTTTTACTTCTTGTGATAACATAAATTAATCTTCGTGAAATGTGTAGACAAAAAGACATGCCAAGTGATACAAAAGTGAGAGGAAGTACTTTATTGAAAACTAGATAATATTCTCAACGTCAAATAGGAACCTAAATGCTATAGAAAATATTTTGAATATTCTAAAAGCTTTAATTTATAAATAGAAGCCAACAAAGAACACTAATAAATATGCAATTTGAAACAACCTTATATATATATATACAGTATAGAGAGGAAGATCAGGATTGGACAAGAACATTTTTGCCATATGTAAAAGGAACAACAGACAAAATTATCAAAAAATTACGATGATTTCAGATTAAAACTGTATTTACAACAGATCGTAAGATCGGAAATGTGCTGCGAACTCCAAAAGATAAAAATCGGTATAGAAGCAGAAGGACTTCACGAAATCCCATGTGCAATGTACTCTGTCAGCTACATAGGGCAAACAAACAGTCGAATAAACGAACGCAAGATCGGTCTCTAAGCAAGAAAAAAATGTGATCGCTATACCAACATAATGTAGCCACGGAAGATTATATCGATTTTGACGGGATGAAGATGTTGGCAAAAATCGAACACTAAGTATGAACAAGAGGGATGATGCTACACGTCTGCCGTACATTTGAAAACAGTGGTAACTAATCGAAGAAGCAACTACATCGGTATCATTAGACGAACAAAAAGAAAGCATCACTCTATTATAAAACTGACCAACCAGATGTGCAGCACAAGCCAAATGTGTAAACACCAGCCAGGGACGAATCACACACAGTAAGACGAACAGCATTCGACGGAGAGCATTGCCTGAAGATGGTAAATGAGATTTTACCGAAATATTGCACCGTTCTTTTACAAGATAGAAGCACGCCTACGCGAGAAGAAACCCGAAACCCAAAAGTATTAAAACATGTTGTAATTACTTCAGATAACAAAAAAATAAGACATACGCTACATGTACTGTAGTTACAAAATTACAATAAATTTAGAAAGTTATAACAAATGCCGGCTATTAGGAATTTCGTTATTAAAATTTTAAGAGAATAAATTTTAGAAAATTAAAAACAGGCTCATGACTACATCTAATTTACTTAAGATTAAAAAATAAACAACTCCATATACAACATCAAAAAAAAAAGAAATGACAACTGATACATACATGTATTTAGGAACTTTAAACCTATATAACTTAATCGTTAGCATGAAAGTTCACACATATTTTGATGAATGCCACTTCTCTTGTTGTGACAAAGAATTGGTTATTGATCGCTGATATATCTAAAAATTACTAACCCATATATGAAAAAGTTAACGCCGCGGATTCCAATTTCGTCCACTTGATTCACCACTTTGAACTTTCCGTTTGTCGATTAATGTATAAAAATATGCATAAAATGCATATTACAGATACATATATCATTAATGCCATTATAATTTATTTAAAATAATTAATTTTATTATCATATTGAACAGAATTAATATAATACATATAAATTTGAAATAGTAAATGATTGTTTATTTGTCATACGCTATTCGACTAACAATACTACTATTTCTTTGTAAGAAAGTGATATAGTTAATATTATTTTTTAAATGCAATATCATTTTAAATTAAAAGTACAATATAAATTTCTCTATAAACATTGAAAAACTATCCAAAGTGTGCAACTACTAATTTTCGTGTAATAACTAATTACCGGTTTGTTTGTAAAAAAACTACATAATTTTCAAGAAAATGGAAAAATTTATTTATTCAAAGTATTGGCCATTTGATTCTACATATCTTGCCCATTTCTCAGGCAAATTATGGATGCCGTCCCAAAAAAAAACTGTTTGTCCTTTGAGCAAAACTATTCATCGAGCCATTTTCTAACTTCCTCGAAATTGACGAAGTGCTGCTCTGCAAGCACGTGTCCCATTGATGCGAAAAGGTGATAGTCGGACGAGATAAAGTCTGGAGAGTACGGCGGAAGCGATATCACCCGTCACTATTCGATGCAGAAATGACTGCCGATCATACCTTTGAAGCAGTGTTTCACAGACAATTTTTCGGTTTTCCATTTGCGTCATTCAATTGATGTGGCCACCCATTTTCCCATCTTTCGGATTTTCCCCATTGCTCGTAATCGGTCGCTAATCGTTTCTTGGCCCACGTTTAACGCTTCTGCCAATTGATTTTCAGTTCGGATTGGACCTTCATTCAATAACTCCTACAGTTTCGCATCTTCAAACTTTTTCGGTCTACCAGAAAGTTCTTTGTCTGGCACAGCGAAATCATCACTTTTGAACGCCTCACATGTTTTTATGGTTGGAGCATGCTCACCGTAAGTTTCTACCAGCAAACGACGACTTTCAGGGCCTTTCTTCTTTTGATTAAATAAGAAAAGTAATGGGTGCCGCAAATGCACTTTTTCATGCACGAAACTCTTTCAAAGAGGTATAATCTATGACAGTGTTACATTCGCAAAATATAACATGTATGGCTTTCAAGCTTGATGTCAGTAGAATAAAATAGCATTTGTGTCAAATCATAACATTGCATACTTAAACCTAGCGATATCTGTTGGAAAAACCGGTAATGATTTGGTATGTATACGAATGTATACGAATTCTTCGGGATAATATTTTCAATAATTCATTATTAACGATTTAATGATATTTTTAAGAATCAGTAATTATATAGGTAGAGCCCTGGGTTGCAATCCCATTTAGAGTTGCTCTAGGCGTATTTACGTCAAGAAGTACATAGCTGATTGATAGTTCAGTGGTAGATTACTAGCTTGCCACATCAGAGGCCTCAGGATTGAGTCCGACGACTTGCTGTTCAGGAAGGCTTTTCGTGGTTGCTCCTTTGCCGTTGAAGAATGCTAACAGTCAAAGATCTTAAATTGTATCACAAGCGCGTCCGCGAAATATCTCATGTTCTACACAGAAGCACTATTTGATTCCGTTCCGCTTGCGCTAATTCGAGTTTTTAGGCATTATCTAATCCACTAACACAATACAAAAAATATCGCACACCAGATTTTATTTATAAACAAGACACTTTCTTCACAGAGTTCGAACGAGACTTCCGTAACAACCCTGATATTCATTTAAAACTTGTTATTTACAAGGGCGGTTCCTTAATATTAGAAATCTGTTTCATGCATAGAAACTTACCTGTATACCGCATTGGTTTTCTTGGAAATACATTATTAATGTAAATACTACAATATCTATTAGAGTCTTTAATACATATGAGAATGGCTCTCTGTTGAAATACAAACTAAAAAAACCATCATAATATATAAATAAAATCTATTTTAAATATTAGGCACTACTTTTAAAAATACAGCAGTACACGTACATTATTGCTAATAACACATTGACCACATTTCATACATGACATCTTACTTAAGTACAACGAAGAGTTGATACGCCCTCTTTTAACTAAATACAAACCAGTAAAAGTAAAATCAGGAATATTTTTCGATCACGTGATCATGTCGTATGTAATAAGATGTCGATAGGAAGTGGAGATGTTAAATTAAATACTATATTTATATTGCTGTCACATGTTATAATGTACTACATACATAACCTGTAAACCTGTAAATAACAATGTAAAAGCTGTCTACGTAAGTTACCTAAGTGTAAACTTATAAGGGTGATGGAATAAATATAATAAATTAGCTGCTAGAACAATGACAAATAACAGCGGTAATATACAAGGAATATAACAATATCGGAGCCGTGGAAAAGACAATCTTCATAAGTCAAAAACTATTTTATTTGCATTATACGTGACACACAGTGGCGGCTGGTCAGGTGAGGCAGGTGAGGCAGTGCCTCACCATCTAAATCTTGGAATTATAACAAGAATAATATGTATACTTTTAAAATTCTTTATAAATTAATTATCATCTTTTATTCAGAATTTATCTTATAAACAATAAGAAAATAGTTTTAAATAAACCGGCATTACAAGCAAAGTACAAATTTATCATTTCATTTTAATTCCGTGCGAATGTACGAGCGCGTATACTTGCCCCGACCAACTTCATGCTTGATCTATGTATGTATATCCCTACTAAACACGAATATTTGAGGCCCGGCCACTCATTGCCTCCCATTGAAAATTTATAACGCACTACAGCAGTCAAAAAAATTCTCAATTTCTATGGAAATTACAGTAAAGTATTAGCTACATATTTAAGATAACAAAGAAGAAAAAATATTCAAAAAGTTAATAGATTTTTCTAACTTTATTGTGAGATTTTTGAATTTTTTAATAATATAGAGAGCATTATTAATAGGATAAATTAAGTATTTATTTAATGATATAAAGATGTCTAAAGGTTTACATTCTTCTTGTACAGTTTCTCAATATTTCCTCCACGCAAATAATATGTTTTAAGTTTTAACAGGAGTATTTTTATTGTTTCAAGTGGATATTATTTAGATATCAATCTGAAGCCAATTTAAACTGAGCCTCTCATCGAATCACAATCGCCGAACTACCGAATATACTCGAGGCTGACATTCTCGGCCCGAATCGCAAATAACAGCAGTTAAAGTTGGGGGAATAACAAAGTTAGATTAAATATTTTAATATTTGTTTAGTGATATTTTCAGTGATTTAAAAATTGTGAATATGGATTTAGAAAATGTAAGAAATACACAAGACATTGTAGATTTTTTAATAAGAAATACGTTCGTTGTTCTATCGGTAGAAGATCAATTATATGTCAAAAACCTTCCAAGACCAAACCCTGATTTATCAAAATCTCTTACAATACACGGTAAGTCTAACAGAAATTTCAATAATAATAATAATAATTACGTTTTTTGCTTGACAAGTTTAGAGAATTTCGGTAGTGTGATACATATTTCAGTACTGTATACGAAAATTCGATGTCTGACGAATCTGTTGCACATAAAAGGCGTAGAATTGATGACGTTCCAGATACTAAACAAAATTATAGAAAATTATTTTTCGAAATTCTAGATACGTTTATTAGTCAAATTGAAATTAGATTTATTGATTTAGAAAAACTTGCTTTTTTTGATTTAT
Organism: Dermolepida albohirtum; assembly: GCA_031893035.1. NCBI lineage: Eukaryota > Metazoa > Arthropoda > Insecta > Coleoptera > Scarabaeidae > Dermolepida > Dermolepida albohirtum. Next base: position 49,937 of record JAVIWB010000805.1, on the reverse strand, counting down.
TAACAGAAAGTAAATTTGAAGAATATTCGAAGGCATTTCCTCAGAGGCTCTTAAATAATTTGTTGAACAATATAAATTTTTTGATCAAATTCAATTAAAAAATAAATTAGCTGTTATTTATAGTGACATGCAACTCCTTGGTAATTCTAAAACACCATGTGAAATGTTAAGATTTATGCACGAACAAAAGTTAGCCATCTGTATGCCAGAACTTTTTAAATTGCTAAGTATAGTAGTTACCATATCGGTAACTTCCGCGTCCGTTGAGCGAAGTTTTTCCACATTGAAACGTATAAAATCGTATGTTAGAAATACAATTGGACAACAAAGACTTAGTAACTGTGCACTAATTGCAATCGAAAAGGAATTGGTTAAAACGATGACGAGGGATGAACGATTTTATAATGATGTAATTGATTATTTTGCTAACACAAAAAACCGGAGGATACCTTTGCTATACAAGAAGTAAAATCTATTAAATGTAATTCTACGTGCAATGCCAATAAAGGAAATTCTCTGTATTTTAAAATATTTTCATTTTGCATGTAATTTTGAAATTTTGTTATTGGATTGTTGTTGATTTATATATATATACATATATATGTATATATTTGTTATATTATTAAATTTTATATTATAATAGGAATGTATTTATTTTTTATTTTTAAATCCTAGAAGATTGAGTTCTTATTTTCGATTAATGTTTTTAGAATTTGTTTGATTTTTTAGAATATTTATTTTCGTTTCACAAGGGTTTGCTTTGAAACTTCGTTTTCCCTTAAAAATCGAATGGGGCGCGATATAGGGCTCAGTTCACGTCTGGCAGCCCTGTTTGTACTGGAAGCCCTATATATATATAAATATATATAAACTGTTTTTATATGTAGTAGGTATATAGAGTTTATTAATCAATTGTAAACAATTTTGAATATTTATTATTCTATCTGCCTCACCATGTCAAATACTCACGAGCCGCCACTGGTGACACATGTGTGCATAATACACATACTCTGCATACGTCTGTTTCTATTTCTTCACGATTCCTTGACAAGACGTAGCGTAACTCTATTAGAAAAACGTTTGCGCCCTTTCTTTCTTCAACACATGTGACTATCGATGAATTAGGCAAATGTCGGTAAACGAGGGTAGCTTGACAAGTAGTGAGAATGGAAAAGAAAAACGAATTTCTTAAATACAAAATAATTTTATTTTTCAATATATTCTCCTAAAAGAGCAATACATTTATTCCAACGGCGCTCCAATGCCCTTATGCCATCTCTAAAATACGATTCCGGAAGGCTTGCAAAATACTCATTTACGAAGATGATAAGCTCGTCGAAAATTTCTTTCCACCTAGTGCCGTTTTCAATTTTGGAAAAAGGTGGAAGTCGGAAGGGACTAGATCCGGCGAATAAGGCGCATGCGGTACTAATTGGAAATGCAACTCGTGGATCTTGGACATCGCAACTGTGCTGGTATGCGAGGGAGCGTTGTCTTAGTGAAACAGAATCTTTTCCTTTGCTATTCCTGGCCGTTTAGCACGAATCTCAACATTTAATTTTTGTAGAAGTTCTGAATAATATTGTCCGTTTATTGTGGCACCTTTCTGAAGGTAACCAATGAGCAAAATGCTCTTTGAATCCCAAAAAATTGATGCCATCACCTTGTTTGCCGATAATGTGGTTTTCGCTTTCTTTAGAGGTGCAGAACCACGTTCTAACCATTGTTTCGACTGTTGTTTAGTTTCGGGTGTACTGTAGTGTATCCAAGTTGCATCGCAAGTAACAAATCGCCTACAAAAATCAACCGGATTCCGCTTATAAAGATCCAAACACTCATTGGAAATGCGCAAACGAGTGAACTTTTGATCAGTCGTAAGCAATCGCGGCACCCATCTTGCCGAAAGCATGGAAAGGCCCAATTCTTTCGTTAAAATATGGTGTACGCGTTTTGTTGAAATGTCTACCATGTCTGCTATCTCTCTCACTTAAAGTCGTCGATCTTGCGTAATAATATTATGGATTTTTTTAATCATTTCCTTAGAAGTCACGATTTTGGGTGCTCCAGAGCCCGTTTCATCAACACAGCTTGTTCTAACACGTTTAAATTCATTTACCCATCTACTTATTGTGGCGGATGATGGAGCAGATTCACCTAATGTTTCCCGTAACTCATCTTTTATTTCGGTAGCTTTCATACCCTTAATTACGAAGTATTTAATCACCGCACGATACTCTGCTTTTTCCATTTTAACAAAACGACGTGTTGTTTCTTTTTCAATCAGCTGTCAAAAATAAACTAATCAACCGATTCATCTAAATATCGAAATGTAAACATACAAATAGGCAACCTAAATTACCGTGCATTTGTTGTACCAATTAGAGCGCCATCTATGTGTCATTCTCACTACTTGTCAAACTATCCTCGTATGTTCGTATTTTGCAGCGTTATTGTTACACTGGCAAGCTTTGGTGGTTCCAACAACATTTACAGATATTTTAACATATGTACTACTCTCACGTTGAACGGTAAAAAGAGGTCAATAGTACAATTTAATAAAGGTGGTCAAAAAATATTAATTAACAAAAATAATTATTAAAATACACAATACCGTTTCAAAGTATAAACACTTCATTTGAGTATGTACGTGTATACATATAATATTCTTTAAAAACTTTTTCATAACAACTTTTCCAGTATTGAAAGTAAACACAACTTCGCAACCGGACACCTTAATATACCATGAAGAGTCTTTTTCACAATCACAACATGCATAATTTGATTACTTCCAGGATATAGCTGTACGACTCTTCCAATCAATCATATTTATTATATGGAGGTAGATTTTAGTATTTAACCAATACTAAAGAATTGAGTTTAATACTTGTTACTGCAGAAAAGACTAACAAAATATTGTCTTGACGATATCTTCCAAAAATTTCGAGGCATTGTATAGAGATCGTGGCGCACTGGAAGGAATAAATTTAATACCATTATTCGCGCATATGTGCACAGAGTAAACCGAACTTCTTTAAAATAGGAATTTTTAGTGACGCCACCTATTAAAAAAAATATGTGCCAGTAAGGTAGATTTTTCACCAATGTTATGTCAAAATATCATGACATTTACATCATTAGAGGCAGGAAAATTGTGTATAAAGTAATAGTGTGGTTGCCATTGGTCGAAAAATGAATTTTGAACAAAGAGTAAATATCAAATTCTGTTTTAAATTCAGTAAATCGTTTACTGAAACGTTTAATTTGATGAAACATGTGTATAGTGATGCGTGCTTGTCACATACGAGTGTGTATGAGTGGTATAAACGATTTAAAGACGGTCGTACGGACATAAAGGATGAACGAACATCCTGGTGCAAAAAAATCTGTGGTAATGGAAAGTAACATCGAACTTGTGCGTGAATTGATCAGAAATTAATAGAAATCCTTATTGTGATAGGTAGGAAAAGAATTAAATATTTCCAATGATTCAATTCATCGCATTTTGACACAGCATTTGGGACTGTGAAAAATTTGTGCAAGGTTTGTACCATACAAGCTAACTGACATTGTACAATTGTACAGACTAAAGACTCAAATAAATGAATTTACCGAAATAGTAAGCTTTTATATTTATTTTAAAAAAGTGCAGTTTTCTCTGCGACAGTCTGTGTATATCAGTAATTGGCTCATTTGATTTAATTAAAAATTTATACAAGAATTCTCTGCACCAACAAAACTCGTACCGTTATTAGAATAATACAGAAAGGTTTGCCCCATCTAGCAAGAAATCTTCTTAAGGATGTTATAAATTGATATGCGTAAAATCAGTTACTACACCTAAACGAATGATCTTAGAAGTAAATTAAACAAAAATGTAAATATATGCTTTATAAAACGTAGCATCCCGTCCCTTTTTTTTGTTTCAACATGAAATGGGCTAGCATAATAACGGGTGTTTTTTTTTAGAGGTATAGAACTTTAAGTTGGCAACACTTTTTTAACTGGCGGCCATTTTGTCAGCTGTTAAGTGATTTATATTTAGTTTGGTTTGTCATTTCAACATGAATAGACTGACGCCTGAACAACGCTTGCAAATTGTGCAAATTTATTTTGAAAATCATGGTTCTGTTCGAAATACGTATCGCGCACTACGTCAATATTACGGTCAATATTACGGTCAACATAATCGTCCATCAGAGCAATTAATTCGATTAACTATGGAACGTTTTCGCACCACGTATACTCTAAATGATAACACGCATCCGGAGAGACGTCGTACAGTGCGTACAGAAGAAGTCATTGCTGCTGTAGAGCGTAGCCTAGAGGAAGACCCGAATCAGTCTATCCGCCATCGTGCACAGGAATTGGATATGTGTCCATCCACTTTATGCAAGATTTTGCGGAAAGATCTAGGTTTGCGTGCTTACAAAATCCAACTCGTGCAAGAATTGAAGCCACACGATCACCTAGCAAGGCGTAGATTCGGTGAATGGGTCCAAAACAAGATTTCCGTTAATCCTGATTTTCATAATCGAATTTTGTTTAGCGATGAAGCTCACTTTTAGTTGAATGGATACGTCAATAAACAAAACTGCCGTATTTGGAGTGATGATAATCCTCAAGTGTACGTTGAGACACCGTTATATCCAGAAAAACTGACTGTTTGGTGTGCTTTATGGGCTGGTGGAATAATTGGTCCGTACTTCTTTAAAAACGAAGCTGGTCAGAACGTTACAGTCAATGGTGACCGCTATAGAGCCTTGATTACTGACTTTTTCGTTCTTCAATTGAACAATCATGATGTGCAGGAGTTGTGGTTTCAACAAGACGGCGCAACATGTCACACAGCTCGTGCCACAATTGATTTATTGAAGGAAACGTTTGGTAACCGCATAGTTTCACGTTTCGGACCCGTGAATTGGCCTCCAAGATCGTGCGATTTAACGCCGCTTGACTATTTTCTGTGGGGATATGTGAAGTCGCTAGTCTACGCCGATAAGCCCGAAACGATTGACCACTTGGATATACGGCCACAAATGTTAGAAAAAGTCATCGAAAATTGGCCTTCCAGATTAGACTACGTCCGAGCCAGCCGTGGCGGTCATCTGCCAGAAGTCATATTTAAATTATAATGCCAGAAGATTATCTTTCGAATAAAGTAAATTTCATGTCAATTTAAAAAAATCATATATGTTTTATTCCATTTCAAAGTTCTATACCTCTAAAAAAAACAGCCGTTATATACCAGTACTGTAAAACGGGCTATTGGTTATTACCTTTGATTCAAGTAAGTTAGACGTAAGTCAGCTACGTTTTCACTAACTCGGATGTAAATTTGATATATTATATAATTTTATGCAATTCTTTTTACTGCGTTCATACATGTATTCCACCAGTATTTTTGTCGAATTGTTGAAAAATAATTGTGGATTGACGTTGAAACAATTTCTTATCTTCGTTTTTAATGTTTAACTTAGTTAATGGGTGCTTAACACTTAACAAAATTAGATATCCATATCTTAACTTCGCATAGCCTAACTTGCCTCAAACACGTAGAATCCCTTCATTATCTATAAATGGAACGAAAGAAAAAAGACTACTCGTCTTCGGTAATAACATATATTTCTTGAGCAAATTTAATTCATTTGAAAAAGTGTCTGTTTAACATATGTAATTTACTATTATATTAGTGCTAGGAGATATACTCTGACATAGTTAACTGACCTGCTTTTCTTTCTTTTTTTATGTTGTGATTAAGTCTTAAACAATATGCGATTAGTCTATTTAGCCTTACAAAGCTTGAAAATTTGTTAAACATGTCAAATTTATTGGAAGTAACCAAACTATGTCCATATTAACAATATAAATACACTACATACACAGCTCCAGCATAGGTTTTAACACTGGCATCATAAAATAGAATCGTTACAAATTACACGCTTTGGTATTTCTAAAGTATTTAAAAAAAGATAAACCATATTTAAATTTCAACTACCGCTGCTCTAATTCCGCTAAGATAAGTGCCTCGCAATCTAATTTTGGAAACAGTAGCTTATGAATTAAAATTTTAACTAGTACCTATATGGCAAAGCATAGACTAACGAGTTTTATCGGGTGGAAAAATTTTAAAATACTAGAGAATGAGTCTCTTTGAAATAATTTCTGCCTCAAAAGTATTCTTAATGGAAAATTAAATTTTATCTAATTTATGTTTTTTCACTTTACCATAGTTTTAAAAACAAAATCAGCGCATACAACATACTGCCTAAACTTAATCAAAATGTTAATTATGTTATGTTGACATGTTGGCCTCATAGTGGATATCATTCAGCAATAATGCTAAACCAATTACTGTGGAACTGTCAACTACTGCACATAATTCTATCGTTAAGTTCAAATTCACCGTAAAGTTACAAGAAATACTCGAAAAATTCGGAATTATCTCTTATGGTTAACAGCCCCACGTGATCTAACTCGAGATATTCACACATACAACTATGTTAGCAGTTTGTTAATTATTTATCCGCGTTTAGTTTACGCTCGTATAACAGCCATCTATTTTGAACCTCCCATGTCTTTTCGTGATATGTATATTTAATAGAATGCGTAATGTAAACCGACCATCTCTAGTTCGAGAATAATTTCCTAATTATTCACGTATCATTTCCTCTAAATTTAATATTTTGGAATTAACTTCTTCCAGTTCCCAAAATTTCAAGTTATTATCTAACTAATTATTTGTTTGTTTAACAAAACTACAATAGGATTTACTCATGTTCTGATTTACCCCCAATGATATGATCCATTCACAAACTGTTTTTGTAAAATAGGCGAATCCTTATCTAACACGCACCTTCCTTTATAATAAATCTCAAAATAATTGAGCGCCGGTTAAAAATAAATCAATTTCATCGGATGTGTTAAATTCCTCTACTACTTACTAAATTCAAATGATTGGGAATATTCCATGACGAAATACATACATTGTGTACGCAAATTACCCGTAATCTTACATAGCACAATTACACGCTGTATTTCATTTTCAAAATCTGAAATTTTTTATTTTACTTTCAAATTACAAGCATACTTTAATTCTACTTCATATTCGATTAATAATACCCATAACGTTGCAGTGGACGCTATAGGTTTAAACTATGTGCAAAGCTTGGCAAAATGTTATGTGGAATAAGCTGAATAAAGAAATATTTCATTAACGTTATACAACTAAAGTGTAAGAATTAGTTAAAACAAATAACAAATATGCCGTTAAATCTCAATTAAAAAGCAAAGGGTATATGTACAATTACTACCTCAAAAAGGTTGACGATCTAAATCATAATTTTTGGTCTGTATTTTTAGATCGAGGCGCAACAATATCAAACTTAAAAAAAATCTCTTTTATGTTTCATTTAAAAAAAAGTACAATGGCGTGCGTTGTGAGGGTAATTCAAATAGCACGCGAGTTTTACTTTTTCGACCTGACAACAAATAGTTTCAAACTGCATTCTCTCTCTCTCTCGCTGTTTGGGCAATATTTAAAAAAAAAATGTATATATTCAATTCACTCCGAAAAATAGCGAAGAATTGGAGAACGAGGAAAACGAACTTTCACACTGCGTTGTGAGTACTGTTATCTATAGAATATTTAATTTTGTTAAAGTAATTTTAATTCCGAGATTTAATATATTAAGTAAACATTTCGGCGACATATCTTTTGATTTTTTTAAGTTAATTCCAGTTTACAATGCTTGACGAAGATGATGAATTCGTGTATTACGCGTATTACTGTATCCACAAAAGGTTCTAGGAAAGTTTTGCAATACAGCTTCGTTTATTTCATTTTTTTTAAGTAATTTCCTCTACACTCAATACACCTCTCCATCCCCCGAAACCAATCTTTAAACCAGTTCTGCCGAGTTTCACTAGGGAGTAAAGCACACTCGTTATCCCAAACCCGCAGAAGGTCCTTATCACTGGAAAACCACCTCCCTTTTAGCTTCATTTTCACATGTGGGAACAGTGCATAGTCGCAGGGAGCAAGATCTGGACTGTAGGGAGGGTGCTCGAGAAGTTTCAATCCTGTCGTGGTCAAATATTCTGTGCAGGCTTTGGCGCAGTGAGTTGTAGCATTACCGTGATAGAGGAACCAGGTGTCCATTCTTGACTTTGGCGCAGGTTCTTCATAGATCCAATGACTTTGGGCAGGCACTGTTCAGTATACTACTTAGCTGTGACTGTCTTCTGTGTGTCCAAAACGACGCGTTCCATAATTCCACTCGATTTAAAAAATACAGCTATTTTCTTCTTTACAGATCGGGATTTTCTGACAACTGCGGGTGTGTCCTCATCATCAAAGACCCAAACATTGTTTTGAGCTTTGGTCGACACATCGTAATAGTACAGTCACGATGTTGTTCACATACCGAGGTTGTCCCTTATTAAACTTTTTTAGCATCTCCCGGCACCAAGTCACACGTCGTGTCATCTGCTCTTCAGTCAGTCGATGCGGCACCCAGAGAAAGCAGTTTCTTCACGTGCAGGCACGCACGCGCGCGCATGCACAAACATACATACATATACATATATATATATATATATACATATACATATACATATATACATATACATATACATATATACATATATACATATATACATATATACATATATACATATATACATATATACATATATACATATATAAGGCCTATTATTATTTTTGCATTAAATTGAAGGTTTTATTTAGCATAGTTAGAATGATCCGACTTAGGTCAAATATGCACCGTTTTGTTCGATAACTTGTTGCCATTTTGAAGGTAATTTCATAATGCCTCTCTCATAGAAACCCTCGTCCCTATTGGCAAAAAACTGGGACAGTCGATTTTCACAAGCTTCTCTTGAGGCGAATTTTTCACCAGCAAAATCATTCGCCATAGACAGGAACAGGAAGTAATCACTTGGTGCTAGGTCCGGACTATAAGGTGGATGCATAAGAACCTCCCAACCAAACTCCCGGAGCTTCTGGCGAGTCACTATCGATGTGTGTGGCCTGGCGTTGTCCTGATGGAACACAATTCCTTTCCTATTGGCCAAAGCTGGCGATTGCTTCCTTCAGACGGTCCAATTGTTGACAGTACAGGTCCGAATTAAGAGTTTGGCCGTAGGGAAGCAGCTCATAGTAGATAATTCCTTGCCAATCCCACCAAACACACAGCAAAACCTTCCTGACCGTCAAGCCTGGCTTAGCCACCGTTTGCGCCGGCTTACTACGATTCGACCACGACCGTTTTCGCTTGACGTTGTCGTAAGTGATCCACTTTTCATCACCAGTAACCATCCGCTTCAGAAACGGATCGGTTTTGTTGCGATTCAGCAGCGATTCGCAGATGGAAATTCGGTCCATGAGGTTCTTTTGCGTTAACTCGTGTGGCACCCATACATCAAGCTTCTTTTTGTATCCAACCTTATTTAAATGGTTCCAAACGGTTTTTTGTGCAATGTTTAGCTCCTGGGCAATCGAAACAGTGCTTAAATGACGGTCGGATTTCCATTATTTTATCGATATTTTCGACAATTGGCCTTCCAGAGCGTGGTGCATCTTTGACATCAAGATTACCGGAACGGAATCGACGAAACCAAAATTGCGCATGATTGACTGTTACAGTATCAGGACCATAAACACTATTCACATTTTTAGCCGCCTGGCTTGCGTTTTCGCCTTTGTCGAAGAAAAACTGTAAAATATGGCGTATTTTAACTTTGCTGGTGTCCATCTTTGACGCGCGCTCAAACAATATTAAGTCAAGTAATCACAAAACTGTCTGAGAAGTTCGTTTAGTACGAAATCTTATCTTTCGAACGCCATCTAGCGGAACGCGATCGCACTTATACAACGCGAGATACATATTACTAAAGCCATCTATTGGAAAAATAATGGATTTCTTTTTACTAGACCTTATATATATATATACATATATACATATACATATACATATACTAGGTGTACCGGAAAGTCATTACCGGTTTTCCTAACAGATATCGCTAGGATTAAGTATGCGATGTTATGATTTGACGCATGTCTTTTTATTCTACCGACATTAAGCTTCAAAGCCATACATGCTATATTTTGCGAAAGTAACACTGTCATAGATTTATACCTCTTTGAAAATGTCGAGTTTCGTGCCTGAGAAAATGCATTTGCGGCGCGAATTACTTTTCTTATTTAATCAAAAGATGAAAGCCGCAGAAAGTCATCGTTTGCTGATAAAACTTTACGGTAGCATACTCCAACCATAAAAACATGTGAGGCGTGGTTTCGATCATCAAAAGTGATGATTTCGATATGCAAGAAAAATAAAATTCTGGTAGACCGAAATGTGAAAATGGAAAATCGAAAAATCGTCTGTGAAACACTGCTTCAAAGATATGATCGGAAGTCATTTCTGCAGCGAATAGTGACGGGTGATGAAAAATGGATTTATTTCTAAAACCCTAAGCGCAAAAAATCATGGTTATCACCTGGCGAAGCTGGCCCAGACTCCAAGCCCAAATTGTTTTGGTCGCAAGACAATGCTCTGTGTTTGTGGGATCAAAGTGATGTGGTGTATTACGAACTGTTGAAACCTGCTGAAACAGTTAATACTGATCGCTACCGACAACAAATTATCAATTTGAGCCATGCATTGATAGAAAAACATTCAGAATGGACCCAAAGACAGGGTAAAGTGATTTTACAGCACGATAATGTGCATACACGATTAGCCAGCAGATTTATTTGATTTTTATCTCTAGTGCTTAAAAAAAATAGTTCTAATTTTCTAATTTGCAATTTTGTTGGTTACGAAATGTTATAACTTCTTCTGCTACAAATTTTAATGGACTTCGTGTCTTTTATTTTATATCTATTTTCAAAGAGAGCGTGGATGTGTACGAATGAGTTTAACTTACCTCTGTATGAATGTAATTATTTTGCATTGGTTACCAGTAAGCATTATTTTGTTTAATTCGTATTCATTACATATTATATTAAAATTATGTTGCAAATTTATGCAGTACGGAATGAATGAAAGATGTACATATATACGTACACTGTGATTATCTGCTAATGATAACAACCTAATTGTCGAAATACGTATACAGAATACGAACATTAATTTGGTAAGAGGTTTTATTTACCTTTTTTGATTAATTATAAAATCCAAATAAAGGAATTTTATGATTAGTAATAAACACTATTGTTATTGACGATTCATTGTCATTATTTGGTCGTCAAATAATAAAAATATTAGGTTCATTTGTTAGTCAGCTAATAACTAGAAAAAAAAAATCAGTTCTACTTCTATTTAACCAACATGATATGCACACGCAAATGCTAAGTTTATTTTTCTGTAATGTATGATAAAAACAATATAAAAATAGTGCATACATAACCTGAAATTATTAATATTCCACTTCTTTCATACATAAATTTACATTACTCCGATTCTCTTAGTGAATAAAATATAATTTGTGAACATATTTAGTTCCATGCATTTGCAATACTGATTTCACGATGAACAATTTAAAAAATGAGAACTTTACAACATTTAATTAGAAAGTTAATTTTAAAAAATTAAGTTATGTTATTGTACTCGCGTCTATAAACAAAAACATTTACAAAAATATACACCTGCATACCAAACCATAGTAAATAAATAATTTAAATGGAACGTAAAACTGACATTTCTGCAATTGAAATAGTTTATATAGAACATTATATAATTAATTGACTACATCCATGTTATTGAAATTTCTGTTAGTTTCGTTTATTCAACAATGTTTAAAGGGGTAATTTATACAAATACATACAAATTTGCTTTTAGGACATATGTATGTATGTACTATTCGTACACGTAAATTTCGTTGCAACGGTAAACACCTCTAACAGACATTTTTAGTTAAATTTTATTAAAACACACCTTTAGCACTTTTATGTCCACTGGTATTAAAAACTAGTATCGTGGCTAATTTGTGATGAAAACGCCCGAAGGATCTTAATAGCGAAACAGGTAGGTATGTTTATTATTTTGTACAAGTCGTTACTTCCATGTGAATTTAAATTTATCTTAAAACAGAGAGATAAATAAATGGTCACAAATACTCACCTTATCAGAAACAGATATTATCCATCAAGTTTTCTATACGGTTTTCTTATGGAAACGGCACGCACATACACAGTTAACTGGGATGGGCCACCATAAACAACAAAAGTATACTGACTGAAGCAAACTAGCGAAACTACTCTCTGAGTTCATAACCTGCAAACAAATAATTTGCTCCACATTTTTTCTAAATCTAGTTTATCAATAAAATTTTCTATAATTATAAAGAATATAATTTCAACACTCATACGATTTAATAAAGAGTAGTACATAGAAAACATGTAAAATAAACTAAATAATAAAGACAGTACTACTTTTTAGGCGTAGTGTTCCTCAGTGAAACGACACAATATATGCACAATATGTCCGTTGAACATTTAAAACATTACGTCATTTTATATACATAGCTATGCCGTCACGCCCCACAGGCAATAAAAGAAACGATGATAAAATAATGACTCCTTTTAGATATAAAATGTTTAACGCTAAAAAATCTATACTTAAAATTCTTGCATATTTAATAAGAAATTTTAATGCAGACAAAATTTTAAATATCATAGTAAGAATTTTACATATTAATTTACAGACGTAATTTCATATTTTGTCAGCATATATGTATATATTGCACATTAGTGACATTAGTAATCACGGAAGTCTGGATAGTTGAAAAAGAAAATTATTGATTAAAAATAATAAAGTCGCATTTTAAAAATTGTGTCCGTTCATGTTTTTATAGTTATCAAGGTGTTATAATACATACACACACTCATCTACATCATAATATAGAAAAGAGGTCAATATACACTACCGGCCATAAATGAGAAATCACATACTGTCAACAGAATCGCTCTGTCTTTACACTTGGGTTTCGGTAGGGACAATTGAAATAACAGAAGTGATACGTTTCTGGGAAGTTTACCAATAATATCCAGAATATTATGTAAGTTTATAATCATATTTGTTAGTGTAAAATATTATAATTTCCTTTATTCCTTTTACGACCTGTATTCAGTATTAATACTTTTCCTAAAAATATTTATTTTAAAGTGTTTTTTTTTTATATTACATAATTATAATGGTTCTAAGAAACAATTTATAGGAATTTATGGTATCACACAAAATGTTGTAATCTAAGAAAAATTTAGTATTCTTCTAGAATCTGGCCGAGCAAGTTGTAATACTAGTATTCTTGAATAAACATACAAAATGCAAAAAGAAAGGATTTGAGTGCAGAAATTCGTAGTGCTATAATAACATTAAACAAAGAAAAATTGTCACTGCAGACAATAGCGCAAAAAATTAAAATTTAACATATCATGCAGTGCAAGGTACAATGGAAAAATACATAACAACGGGTGTAATACAACCAAAAAACCGTGACGGAAGATCAAGAATGACCACTAGACAAGAAGTTTTGTAGCTGGAACTGTTACCTAAACGGAATAGGCGGTTAACAGCTCCACAGCTTCGTGCAGAATTAAATAAAAATCGTGAAAATCCGGTGTCACTGACTACCGTAAAAAAAACGTTTTTCAAAGACGGGACTAAAAGAGCGATTTGCTGTTCGTAAACCATTGCTACGACCACAAAATCGTGAAAAACGATTACAATGAGCCAAGGAGCACCAATATTCGGATGTGGAAATGTAGAAGCGGGTTCTGTGAACGGTCGAATCCAAGTTCCAAGTGTTTGGAAGCAATCGAACCGTTTTTGTTCGCAGACGAGTTGGCGAAAGGACGATACAGGACGAGAAATTCTAAAGGTTGGATATTTTGACGAAAGTCGCTTAAAATAAAAAGTGCCAATTTTCCTTCATAGAACTAATGATATTATTTTGTTTTATAAGGATATACAGATTATTTTTATAGTAATTCCATTTTTATTCGTATATATATTGTTTTACCAAAAGTGTACCACTTTTTTTTGTATTTTACCTATAGTGATCCTGCACTTATAGCCGGTAGTGTATGTATATACACAACTTTTTTTCACAGTTCTCTTTTTGCTAACATTTTCCAATTACATCCTTCCGAGTTTCCTTTAGTTTGCCCCTTTTCCTTTTATTAGGTTCTTTGCTTCCCATATTTATTCAATTCATCTATACCAGATGTCTCATGACATATATGATTGCCGTAACTTAAGGATTTAAATGTAGGGGACATTATTTTTTATGGGGAAGGCTGAAAAATTTTGTTTATGCAGAATAACTTGAAGAGAGAAAACAACTTGTTGCTAGAATTATGAATGTCGCAAATACTATTCGTGCTGATCCTAAAACTCTTGTATACAGGAACTGAAGCATTTTGAACAAATAATTCAATAAATTGACTTTTTTGCAGTGGTAGATAATAACTGCATTAGTAGGGTTACCAAAAAATACAAATGCTTGCAGTCCAGTTATGATAAAGTTTTGGGTCTATATTCATTGGACATTTTAAACATGAAATGACATTTCAGCCTAGACTTTACTTTTCTGCCCTGTTTAATAGCGACTGGTTGATATTAGTCAACACATTGTCTTGTATACATTTATCTTTGTGTCGATAATCCTTTTTCGTTAATGAAAATATGGTAATCATAAGTATAGTATAATTTTATGGCTTTATCAATTTCGCTATTTTCTTCTTTACCTTTTTTTTCATTTTTTTTCCACACACACACACACACACACATATATATATATATGTGTGTGTGTGTGTGGATATATATATATATATATATATATATATATATATATATACATATCGCGAGATTAAATTAGACCCACTCGAATTTCTTAGAAGTATTTAGTAAGTAGAGAGAGTGTCATATTTTCTGTTGCTACAGTATCTTCTTTTATAATATTGGCGACGATCCTCCTATAAAATTCTCAGTATTCTAACCACCACTAAACACCCTTCTCGGGATTAAACACAATTATAGAGGGTTGCTATTACCTGCTTTACGTCATTCTGAGTGCAGAGTTGTATATGTAAAGTGAAATTGTATTGCAAATAACGAATTTTTGAAATATAATTAATTTTGTAACATTTGTTTTCTTTTAATGTTTTTTGTGTGCCGTAGTGTCGTGATTTTCGAACAACAGGGAAACACAAATACATTACCAGCGCGAAAGAATTGGCAAAAGAAACTTTATTAAAAACTAGGAACTATTCACGTCAAAAAAATAACAAAACAAGAACGCGTTTCTCGTTAAGCAGTGGGCAGAGTGATAAAGTTAATTGCAAAAAATCTACTTCCAGCGGCCGCCTTCATTGTGGAAGAAAGAAAAAGACAATAGATCGTGGAGACAAATTCATTGTAAAAAGATCATTAGAGATCTATTAGTCGTGCTACGCTTCTTAGAAGCAGATAACATCAAAGTCTTGAGACGAACTTTGCAATCTCTATTATGCGAGGAGAAAATTTATGTTCGCCGGTCAGCGAGAAAACCAATATTGACCAAAAGATGAAGAAAATAGGAATACAATGGGCGAAATAGCATAAAAAACTTGCGATTGAGGATTGGGAAAAGGTATGTATCATTATTTTATTTGTGTTCATAAAATTTTACACACTCTTAATAAACTTAAAAACTGAATGAATATTTCGTCTTTTTATAGTTGTATTTAGTGGCGAATCCCGCTTAGAAGCAGTAACGGAAAATTTCGACTTCATTAACAAGATCAAGATTATTTACTCAACTCCAAAACCGACCCTAGCTATTTGGAAACAAAATATTGAAGATACTTTGCGCGATAATTAGAATTTGAAGGAATTGGCTGCGTCATATATCAGAAACATGTCGAGAAGAATTGTCGCCGTAATCAAAGCAAAAAGTGGCTTAACAAAAATATATATTAATCTATATATTATAATTTAATAAAAAGTTGTTCACATCAAGTCGTTATTTTGCCTTATCTCTTATAAAAATAAAATCAAAAAGTTGAATGTCTATATGTGGCCCTAATTTTGTTGCCCGGTACTACAGGGTGTTTCAAAAATAATATACGTATTTCGAATGCATATATTTATTAAACTTTAAGACATACGAATATGAAATTTTACACACATATTTACGAATCTCTTAAGTTCAGATTACAGATGTTCAATATGTCCTCCATCAGCGACACGAACAATATCACATCGATACTCAAATTCCTTCCATACTCGGGTAAGCATGTCCTTTGCCACTGATGTTATGGCAGTACGGATCCGGTTCTTCAACTCTTCCAGGTTCTGTGGGAGTGGTGGTACATAAACGTTGTCTTTAACGAAACCCAACAGGAAGAAGTCATAGGGTGTCAAATCCGGTGAGCGTGGAGCCCAGCTGAGACATGCTAAGTCGCCAGTTCCTTGACTACCAATCCAACGGTTCGGTAGAGTTTCATTCAGATATTCACGCACTTGACGACTCCAGTGAGGTGGTCCCCGTCTTGTTGAAAAATGAAGTTGTCTTCGTGCGGCCTCGGAAACAACCAGTTTTGTAACATAGCGAGACACTGCTGACCGTTAACCGTGTTTCCATCAAAGAAGAATGGGCCGTAAACAGATGATCAGGATATCGCACAAAACTCTTTGATTTTAGGCGAATCTCGTACATGTTCAATGGCTACATGTGGGTTCTGTAGACCCCAAATTCGAACATTGTGTTTGTTTACCAGACTACTAACATGGAAAGTCGCTTCATCACTGAACACGATGCGTTGTGCGGAAGTGTTATCATTGTCAATAGCATCATGAATCTCGTTACAAAATTCCACACGTTTCCGGTTGTCATCAGGACGCAGAGCTTGTAACAACTGTAACTTGTACGGCTTCATAACCAACCGACGTCTCAACACACGCCAAATTGTTGTTGTAGGCACTTGTAACTCCCGACTGACACGAGTTGATTTTGAAGTTTTACGTTGGAAAGCAGTTTGAATTCGTGTAACATTTTCTTCAGAAACACGAGAGCGGCCAGGACTCTTTCCTTTACATACACATCCTGTATCTATAAACTGTCGGTACCATCTGCGAATGTTCCACCCATTCGTAGGATCAATTTGGTAGCTCAACCTGAAACGTCTTTGCACTATAATCACGGAATTGCACTTCGCAAACTCGAGAACACAAAATGATTTCTGCTATAGAGTAGCCATTTTAAACATATTACGGTTACCAAGAAGAACAGAAGACAACTGACATCTGGCGGCTATTAAATAAACTAGACTATGTATTCGTTTCTCCAATAGCCGAGCCGATGCGCAGCGATCGATAGTTTGGACAAAATAATACTTTGTAACACGTATATTATTTTTGATACACGCTGTATATTTAAATTGTGTGACTTGTTCTATCTTAAATCCTTCTAATTTAATATTTAATTCATTTAAGACTACCATTACTTTCATTTTCTTCTTATTATTCAAGGACATTTGATATTCCACAATTACTTAATTGTATGGCAACCCAATTCAATCACTAGCATTGAGTGCTAATTATAAGAGAGATGTTCAAAAGAATAGATGGAAGAAAGCCTTGTTTCCCAGATGTAGGTCCTGCTAATCTATGAATTGTAGTTTTAGGTATTTGTACAAAGATATGGAATTTTGAATCTAGCTTCCTAGCAACCTGGTAGATATTTCTTCATTCATTAAACTGAAGCATGAAATAAGGTATTAGTTTGCAATTGTAGAAAATCCCCGTAGAGCAGCAGTTTTCATATATCTATGGCAGTGCCAAGATTTTAGTTAGAAAAGCAACCCGGCATTCAATAAGTTTATATGGAATGTATAAAGAAATCCAGACAATAGATGAGTCTAAATTGAGACGCGTTAAATGAAGCATGAGGACTTAAACGATGTTTTTTGTTTGTGGTGAGTGCCCAACAGCGTCATAAGTCTTTTCAACTTATGACCACGAGGGTGAGAGTAGGGTACTTGATATATGTAAAATAAGAGAATCCGGGGATAGTATGGACTAGATAGTTTTGGAACTCATTGGTAGCAATCTAAAAAACATTCAACCACAAAATTAGTTAAAACAGTTTTCTGACATAAGTGAACAATGTATCTAATGAAAAATAAGACTATAATTTTAAACAGATTAGAAGGCAGTAAGTTATTGTTTTATGTCCAAAGTTACTCCGTGTGTGGGGTATATATGGACCTGAAAATGTTGTGGAAAACAATGAACAAAATCTAATTCCATATACGAACACTGTTTTATTGGTTTAAGAGTC
Source organism: Dermolepida albohirtum (assembly GCA_031893035.1). NCBI lineage: Eukaryota > Metazoa > Arthropoda > Insecta > Coleoptera > Scarabaeidae > Dermolepida > Dermolepida albohirtum. Next base: position 31,592 of record JAVIWB010000805.1, on the reverse strand, counting down.
TACGCTTTGGTTTTAATTGCTTTCTTCGTACTTTTCCAAATGAAAGACATTCACTATCCAGTTGGCAATGGAGCAAGCAACTTTAAACTTTTAAAAATTCCAGTGACGCATTAAAACACATCAGAAAAAGCGCCTTTAACGTAAAAATAGCTCAATCTAAAATGATAAATTGTAAATTAACACATATAATCATTAAACAGAATAAGTTTTGGTTGTTTTATATTTTAACATGAACTAGATTCGCTTAAATAAAAGTTAAAGAATAACATACAATATTTAAGAATCTAATACTAATGTCTTTAATTGTTTGTTATAATGGAATTAGAACATCATGAAATGGCACAGATTAAACTTTTTACTTTTGGCAAAAACATAACTTCTCAATCGTTCCTTTCTCGTTTTGCAATTCCAGCTACACGAAAACAACATTATTAAACATGTCAGGTGGAAATTCTTTGTTTTCTTAACATCCCTTCGCGGCAATACGTCTAAAACTTTCGAATTTTCTTAAAAATTTTGTATTATCTGTTCTACCCCCATATTAACTTATTCATTATAGCAGTATATCATTTAAGTGAGTTATGTTTTGTATATTATAAATAGATAAAAATAAAAGTTATTAAATGTAATTATCTTAGCGAATATGGATTTAGTGATCAATCAGTGAAAAATACAATGTGCAATCAAAGACGATGAAAATATTATACTAAAACATCTCTTATTCAAAGCGGCAAGTAATCAGAATATTAAAATCAAGAAATTTGAACGAGTCGAAAGCCTCACCACATGGCTTTGTTACTAACTCCTTCTCACCGTAACAGATGATTATTTTCCGCAACACTAAAGGACGCCAACTACCATTGAGACTAGAAAGGATCTAAAAATCGCATACTTTCACTAATTCGCTATCCTTGTGTTATTAAAATATTTAGTTCTCGTAATTTTTTAAAGGAAAGAAATTAATGCCTTATATATACCTATTGAATGACATCACAGCCGTAATCTAAAATCCTTTATTTAACTGATTTTGTTTATCGTAGTTTTTTCTAATAAAAGTTATATTAGTTTTAAAATCAATTTATTTGTATTGGACCAATTATTCTACGGATTTAATTTATACTAAAGAATTATAATTCAATCACTGATGAATACTATAAAAATTATGGGTACTAAATTTAATTCTCGCAGAACCCTCGAAGAAACATTAAATTCAGAAAATCCAAGGACGTAGAAATTGAATTAATACACAATATCAAATAAGTAAATAATTGCCAGTAATACTCTTTGTAGAGTTGTAAACTATTCTTAAAACTCATTTGTGGTTTAAAGTGTTAAGTTAAGAATTGACTCAATGAGTTCATTTTGACCTGAAGTACAACAGCCTTATTAATATATTCTACGAATCACAATAATGTAATTGTGTCCTGCTTGATGTAGATTAACACTGCCAAAAGTGTTTTGAGAATCTGATTACTATTCAGGTCTGTTATGGACTCTGCAAAACTTTCATATAATGAAACCGAAATGTTTAACTTATTGGGAAAAAATCTTTCTAGCATATTCGTATATTTACCGATAATAGATTAATTTGATATTATTTACAGCTTCCTTTTTGTATTATTAAGAAAATTGAGTTTGTGGCGTTTTTACACATATTAAAGACTATAAACTTAATTTGCTAGAATCATTTTTTATAAAAAAGGAAACCGCAATAATAATCAAACCTTAGTATGCCGAGACTGCTGTAAGACGAAGTGTACATAGAAGGATGTATTTACAATATATTTTGTAAAATTATATTGTTTTAATTTTAATTATATTGTATATGCTTCAAAAGTAGTTACTATTCGTTGTCAAAATTGGTTGGTACGACCCGAAAGCTCTAGAAGTTGTTGGCATCTATGGGACTGAAACATTAGTTACTCCCAAACTTTCATTTAAAATCTCATGAACCTGTTGTGTACCTCTTTCTACACTAATACTATTATCCTTGAGTAAATTCTCCATGGAAGCAATATTTCTTTCAGTTACAAAGGTTCTTAAGCGTCCACGACCTGATCGTCTTTTAGTGATGTTGTAGGGCAGAGGAGCGAGAGAGAGTGATAGAGGGAAGGGGTAACGCACAAACGCACTTCTATAATTAAATAATTAATTAGATACCATATTTAATGATGTAAAAAATGTCTAACGAAAATTAACATTTTAAAAATTAGTTATAGCATAGAACCAATTAGTTTTCAAAATATAATTTAATAACAAGCTTCTATATTAACAAAACGGAAAATAAGTTTAAGTGAAGTAATGTTAATGCATGTAGAAATATTGTAGTACATATAGTTTTATTAATCTTATAATTACATGGACCATTCATATAATACAAGTTAAATTCTTATCGAAGTTTTCCGAATATTAGATGCAGTATAAAAAATACAGTAATAAATTATTTTTCCTCTTCAGATTCTTCACCATTCTGCGCATTTTCTCCATCGCTAAATACTTGTCCTTCTTCGTTTTCTTCTTCATCATCGTCACCTGCAACTTCAGCATTTTCAGCCTCGGCTCTCTCCATTTGTTTGACCAATTCTGCTTCATCGGTGGCAGTAACGACTTTAGGCTGAAATATGTTTTAGTAAGTTAAATCACTTTAATGTCTGAGTAGTGGAAATCGAATCGACAACGTTTCTTTGGAGTTGTAAGTGTATGTAAGTGATTGTAAATGACACAAGTCACCTTTCAGGAAATTTTCTGCTTTACTGTTCAATTACATTTGTCAAATTTGACAAAAATTATTCAAAGAAGTAATTTGGTCATATTCACTGTTTTTCGAATTTCGATTATTATTTCTGTTTCAATATACAGTTAGCGCTCATTTATAGGTGTTTATGATTTTATGATTACATTACATATGTACGTAGAGGTTCATTTAAACGTACACTTTATAGGCTTTAAACTATACAATAAATACTTGATTTATTATACAAATTCACAAGACGAGCATTTCTCCCACTTTGTACCCATCGTGTAAACAAAGTGCTGTAAAAATTACCGACTTAGGGGATTGCTGATTTTTTTTTTCTGTTACATACTAATTTATAAACTCATTTGTTTAAGTATATTGATACCGGGTAGTCGCTGAAAGTAGAATGTAGTTTTGTGAAGTGTTTGGTAAAAGTAAAAAAAAATATGAAGTAATGTGAAAGAAATCGAAAAAAAGAAAGACTTCAAGTTTTGAGAAAAAATTAAAAATTACTGAAAAAGCCGAAAAAGGAGAAAAGTTAATAAAAATAGGACGGATTTGGTAACAGTAAACACCATAGTAAAAAAAAGTCAAAAACAGAATTTGGTAACTCGAGCAGGTTAAAATGGGATAGATGAAATGGAGCAACTTTTGAAGGTCTAATTAGATGATCAAAACCAACGTAAAGTTCCATTAAGCCAAGAAAGGACTAAAAAATCCACAAAGAACAGACGTATAGCACGGGGAAAAGTACAAGCGCTGAAATTTTCAACGCAATACTTGGAGATTATTTCAAAGATTTAAAATTCGAACTAGATCACAAAACATCAAAGTGACCAGCGAAGCAGTTAGTGCTGGTGTTAATGCGGTAAGTGATTTTCCTGGACACTTTGAAACGATGATAGAAGATGGACACTACTATGCCCTACAAGTGTTTAATGTCGATGAAATGGGCTCGTTTTGAAAAAAAAACCATCAGATACATACAAATCTGTTGACGAAAAACGCCTCCAAAGATCGCCTTACACTACTATTAGGTGGAAATACGGCAGATGATATTAAACTGAAGTCTATGCTAGTATACCCCAATGAAAAATCCGAGAGCATTTAGGAGAACTACAAAATCCTTATTACCAGTAATTTGGAAATCTAATCGCAGAGCCTGGGTTACTATTTCTTTATTTGAGGATTGGTTTAAAAATTATTTTCTACCCTCAAAGCGAAATTACATTACCTGCATCAAAAATAAATTATTTTTGTTGTTATTATTTTCATTTTTTAACTTTAGAAACCTGATATGCATAAATGTAAAACAAACAACTGGAAGTGTAATTTACGTAGATCTGTACATCCATATGGATAGTGAGTACGTTCGTGTGGACAGAGGATAGTATGCAAAGTGAGCGCTCACTTTGCATACTTTAATTATACTTTTTAATAATTCGTTTTAAAACTCATTAAAAGATGTGGTTAAAACATCTGTAAGTAAATCCATATTCTACATCGAATATACTTTTTATTACTTTATTATTTTAATTTCATATTATGACATGGTGTTTACTGAAGAGCAAAACGCATTTATCTTGATGGCACATTTTCGTAGTGGGACGCGGAATGCAAATGGAATATGGATTTATTATCTACATATAATTGCTTTATTCAATTTTATGAAAAATTTCTTGATGCAAATATTGATTAGAACATACGAACCACAAACTTGCCATTATAAAACGATTTGAAAACAAACAGAAGAATTTGTTGATGATATTGAGAATATTAAGTCCAAAAATATCATTACGAATCAACAATAAATTTATATTTAAAATCAGCTATTGATTATTGCATTTGCTTGATCATGATAGACCGACGAAGCATGGTTTCACCAGTCTGTCTAGATAGAAAGTCAAAATTATGGAACTAGATCAACATAAAACCCTCATACCTTTATTGAAACAGAATGACATCTAATCAAAGTAAGTGTATGGGTAGCTATATCTTGAAGAATTATGGAATCAATAATCTTTAAAGACAAAATTCGCGCAGTGTAAGATATAGAGATCTTTTGAAAGTATTCTTTCAACAGGTATATGAAGATGAACTAACCCAACGTTAATTTCAACAAGATAATGTTCCAGAACATGTCCCTAAGTCAATTTTATAGTGAGCACGCAATAAGTTGAGAATTATTGCTGTCTCGATCACCAGATCTAACGCCTACATTATTACTTATTTCGTAAATTAAAAACTAATGTTAATAGAAATCGGCTATATAACTTAGATGAATTGGTAGACGCGATTGAACATGAAATTCAGGTGATAGTAGACTACATGATGATTTTGAAACCACAAAAAATCAATTTATGTTCAGAGCATAATGGCAATGACATGTTCAACATTTACTATGATCTATAATAAAATAATGTTTCTATTCTTCACATATACTTCTAATTAAATTATAAATAACTGTTCCTTATAAATAAGTTTTAGAAGATATATGCAATAAAGTGTCTTGGTCATAATTACATTATATGAAATCATTTTAGCCAGCATGTCATCTCTGAATTACCAATATTTTTAAATTTGGCGCACGAGCTCACGTACAGTCATTGTGTAATTTAGTCCCTAAAAATTATTAGAAAGTAATATTTTAGTAATTTATTTAACATTATTTTTGACATAGACGTCGTGTTGTTTGGTTATTATAACTTTGCGATAAAATCATAGATTTTCTATTTTATTGTTTCAGTTCTTTTAAGAGCGAGTCGATATTATTTAATATTTATAATGGTAAATTCAATGCTCTATTTTACAAATTAATGTGTTAATATGTTTAATCATTATATTTAGATTACATTTGTGCATTATAACATTTACAGTGATTGGCAATGGAATTAGAGCCACCCTTGTGTGTGAAGAAATTTGTAATACAAGCCGCTTGTATTTAAATGTTTCAAATTTTCGATTGTAAACAGATTTAGTCGTTCAAAGTGGATCTATTCCTAGAAAAAAAAACGACCATTATGTTATTATGAAAATCTCCTTATTATCAGTTTTCTGTCAGGTATCTGCTATTAGGGTCTAAACACAGGTAAACATTTAATTAATGAAATATGAGAAAGGGCTACGAATAATGTCCAATTTTTGTTGAAATTTGTACGTACTAGTGATAAAGAGTATATTAAGTAATTTAAGTATTTTGTGATGATTATTATTAATAGTTTAATTTTTTTTGGGATTATTTAGTTTTGTGACTTATTAGGAAAAGTGAAAGACATTAATAGTGTGGATAAAATTAAAAGAGAGACTTTATTAAAGACATGCATGAATTCGAACCGACAAATAGAAATACAGCAAAAAATTTCTCAGCATGCAGTTGACCGAATAGACACATTAATTTGAAAAAATATTCCATCGACATCAAGATGTCGCGGTGTACATAAAACCACCGAGAGAGACTACCGATTAATTATAAAAATAGCACTCGGAAATAGACAATCTTCTGCAAGAGAATTGCTAGGTAAATTAAAAGTGCAAAATATTAAACATATTTGAGCGTACGGTACGATCAAGATTGTAAGCTGCCAAAGTCAAATGTAGCAGACCAGCCAAGAAGTGTAGGTTGACACCAAAAATGAAGTAAGCACGCTTGCAATGGGCAAAAATGCATAGATAAGGTAAATAAGTACAAATTTTGTCATTTATAAATCATTTCCTGAAAGTATCAATTTTTATAATAAATTTCATTTTTACAAATTAAAGATTTTGCAATAGGTAATCTTCAGCAATGAATTCTGACATGAACCGATGACGGAAAGTGTTAATTTCGTTAGACGAAGACTTAAGAAATGTTATAGTGATAAAGCTGTACAGAAACAAAATTAAACATTCACCATCAGTCATGATCTGGTTACGCATAACCGTGAATGATACCGGACCTCTGTAATTTGTAGAGCGCCATGATTCTACTACAATATATTGGGTTGGCAACTAAGTACTTTCGGTTTTGTAGTATAAAATAAAACACTTTTTTTTTTAAACAAAGAATAGTTTTTAATCAATTATATATTTTCCATTTTGCTCAATGACTTTTTGCCATCTTTCTTTCAGCTACATGATTCCGCGCTCATAAAATTTCTGGTCCTTATCAGCAAAAAAGTGAACCAGGTGCGAGTGAAGGTCATCGTCATTTGTGAAAGTTTTACCATTCAAAGAATTCTGCAAACTTCGAAATAAATGGTAATCAGATGGTGCTAAATCAGGGCTGTATGGGGGATGTGGCATCACTTCCCAGCCAAGCTCCAATAGTTTCCCACGAGTTGCCAAAGATGTGTGAGGCCTTGCATTATCTTGGTGGAAAACTACACCTTTCCGATTTGACAATTCTGGCCGTTTTTCTTTGATTGCTTCATCCAGTTTTATTAATTGTTGACAGTAAACATCAGAATTGATCGTTTGGTTCCTTGGAAGCAGCTCAAAAAACACAACACCTTTGTAATCCCACCAAACTGACAGAATGATCTTTTTTGGATGCAATTCAGCTTTCGATGTGGTTTGAGCTGGTTTATCGTGTTTGCTCCATGATCGTTTTCGAACTATGTTACATTTTTCATCACCAGTGATGATTCTTGTTAAAAAGGGTCGGTTTCATTTCGTCTAAGGTGCATATCGCAAAAGTTGATTCTTTGTGTTAAATGAATTTCTTTCAATTCGTGAGGTACCCAAATATCAAGCTTTTTAACTAGCTCAAGACATTTTAAATGTTTTTCAATTATTGTGTGCGATACATGTAGCCTCTCCGCAACCTCTCGAACAGTTATATGACGATCCTCTTCAATTATGACTTTGATTTGATCATCATCAACTTCAGTAGGCCGACCAGAACGTTGCTCATCTTTGAGGGAAAAATCTCCAGAACGGAATTTTTATACCAATTCTGAAACGTGCGCTTTGTTAAGCAATTAGCACCATAAACTTCACATATCTTTTTGTGAGCCGCAGCAGCTTTCTTTCCTTTACGGAAATAAAATAGTAAAATATGTCGAAAATGTTCGATTCTGCACTCCATTTAAAATTAACCCACAACTAATAGCTTTAATAAAAATCACGCACTACTTGCTTCTGAAGTTACGTCAATGTGACTAGTACCACGCGACAAACGGTAAAGTACAGCACTAACATACGTTATACAAAAAATAAAGCAACGCTCTCTATCAGTAAAAACCGAAAGTACTTAGTTGCCAACCCAATAAAAACGTTGTTGGAACTGTACTTTCGCCTTTCCTAAATTCACTAAATGAAGAAGGACCATACACCTTCATTCAGGATGGAGCACCGTACGAAACAGGAAAATCGATAAAAAAAATCGGTTTCAAGAGCATAATATACCCCTTTTGCCTTGGCCCGGAAACTCATCCGATTTAAATCTGATCGAAAATGTATGAGGCATGTTAAAAAGTTTACATACTCTTCCCCAAACCCAACAGTAGCAGTTCCAAAAAATGATAAATTTGTATTTCCAGTATGCCAGATAGAATAAATGAACATTCTGTATTATTAATATGTGTTTTTGTTTTACTTCTGGTAAATTTGAAGAAATACCAAAATCAAAAAGTGGCTCTAATTCAATTACCAGGTACTGAACATCGAACAAGATGTCTTTATTATTATTTTATTTGTGTGGTCTATTTCCAAAGTGATATGAAAGTCTTGGCTTTTATAGTCTTGATTCTTGTATTCAACAGCCTCGAGATAATTTCTCATCTCTTTGATGGTCAGTATTTTACAAGCGACAAGAACACTATCATCAAACGTTTTTAAACAACTTCTGTATCTGTAAGGAAAAATCTAAAGGGCGGCCAAAGATCTTGTTTGGAGATGTTTTACGATCAAATCGATGGAATATGAAAAAAACCACATTAAGAAATTTATCGGCATAAACATATAGACATTTTTGCACTCAAAGCTATTTATAAAAATTTTTTACAAAGTTTTTACAAAGCATTAAAAAATACCATATGCATCTCCTTATATAAAGTTACAATGGTTCAACAGTTATTACCAGTTAATTATGAGTAAAGATTACAATATTAGCGCTGATTTAATGGCATTTATCTGGAAGCATTGACTCGTCAAATATAAGATATTTTACAAATAAATTAACTTAGGAAACTAAAAATCCCCTTGAATAGTACAAGTTCCTCTATATTCACTTAAAGTTGCTAACCAAATTAAAAGATAAGCGCATAGTTGGAGCAACATTTTTTGAAGATACTATTAATGATAAATGATGCAGAACAAATATTTTACAAAATTGGCATTTAGCAATACAAAGACAATTATGTGTCAAAATGTGTGTTAAAATTTGGTATTTTCGTTTGTATTTATCAAATTATATTTCACTATTATATTTGCGATAATTTTTATAATTAATGAAAAAATTCTGTTTATTTATTCCTTTTAATAATTGTGCTAATGGTAAAAATTTTTTGATGAGTATAATTATCAAAACAGTGTGAATAACTTTACATATTATCACATACGCATAAATAAATTTTTTAAATTTTTATTATAACTGATAGGTTGCTTATGCTATTGTTTTACCGTTATTCTTATATCATTACTATCAACACATTGCTTAATGAATACTTACCGCAATCATTATTAAGAAATAATAAATTTTGAATCACACCATAATGATGTATAATTTACATTTTTATATTTTCATAATAGCTAGGTATCATGGGTATTGAAAAGATTATGAAATGCTTTCTTGGTTATTTCGAAAATTCTCACATAAGATCTATCTTTTCGAAATCAGTCGTCTGTAATGGTGCAATTAAAGCAAGAAGAAAACAGTTTATACAGAAAAATCAACGTACTTGCGTTACCAGCAAAAAATAGCTCAATTTGTAAAGTGATTGTTTTAAAATGATCTTTAATTAAATTCAAATTGAAGCGTGTATATAAAAGCATACTAAAATATAACAACTGATCTGCTACTTAAGTTGCGAGAATACCTGCACATGCATATCATATTAAATATTATTGTTAAACGTCAAATTTACTTACCGCCATTTGAATATTAAAAACACCACCATATTCATTTATTTTCTTCTTAATAGCTACAATGGCATCATTTAGAATTTTTAAACCGTCCTGCTTTTCTGGTGTGGAAGTCGTCATTACTGAAAATAATTAATAGTGGAAACGATATTTTGATTTGTCTGACAGTAAAAATTTTAAGCATTAAATATCTCTAATGCGTAATAAACTGTAACACTTACAAAAACATATATAATTAATTTCTTCTTAATAGTCAGGAAGGCATCATTTAAAATTTTTAATTATATTTGAAAGAACTTGATCACTGAAGGTTGATATACAACCCCTTGCCACATTAATTTTCGTATTCTGTATACGTATTTCGACAACTAAGTTGTCATCATCAGCAGATAATTAAAAGTGTCGCACTTGGAAAACTACGGAGAAAAATACCCGTACGAAAACAAACTCCGTACGCGATCCGTACCGTTGAGAACCAAAATGTACACTTGTACATTTTGGTTCTCAACGGTTGTTTTCGTACGGGTATTTTTCGGCGTAGTTTTCCAGGTGCGACACTGCTTTAATTATCTGCTGATGATGACAACTTAGTTGTCTAAATACGTATACAGAATACGAAAATTAATGTGGCAAGGGGTTATATATCAACCTTCAGTGATCAAGTTAATCAACCAGAGGCCCCATCAAAATTACATCCATAATTGAAAGAATGTTTTAACTTATCTTACAGTAAGTCAATTATACTCATTAAATATATCCAATGTGTAACAAATTGTAAACATTTGTAAAAATATTTATAATTACCATATCGTGGCGGAGCAATTAAATTAATTTTAATTGGTAATTCTTCGGTTGATAGTACTAGACCTGCCGTTAAAGCTGCTTTTACTGCATCGATACCTTCATATCCGTAACAGGCGCATTCAATATCGGCACGTATTTTTACTGCTTGTGATGTTAATTTTCTTTTAACCTGGCTTAAAAGAACTTCCTTTGTTACGTCGTCAAGCCCGCATTCTACTAAAACGGTAGGATCTCTGAAAAAGAGCCCAATATATATAACAACTACAAATATTTCAAGGACTAGTACAACACAACGTATTATACATATTTAAAATTTGTTATATAAATATTTTATATATTTTGATCTATCTATTATTAAATGTTAGACAGAAATGTGTTTTACTTAAGGTCAAGTTTACTCGTACATGCATGGCGAGCACCATCACAGCATCGTCCTATCTTCTGCCTGAGACGATATTTCTATTCAGTGTGAGAAGAAATTTACCTTACCTATTACAGTAGATATATAGTAATAGTTAACAGGTAAGTAGTACAAGCTAAATTGATTGACGTGCATCGCCCGTGTTTATAAATTTCCGACCTTTTTTGCCCTGTGGCGGTAACTTATCACTGAGTCATCAGTGATAAGCTATTGGCTTATTACGCTGAGATTTCGAGGCAGAATCCGATGTTTGCTGTCAGGAAAGGTTTTTCCTGATTTCCCTTCTCTCGTTTCGGGCAAATGCCAGCGGCCACCGTAGGTGCGGAGGTAATAATAACTCATGGTCTGCCAATGCCCTTTGTAATTAGCGTCAAGCTATCGGGGGATGTGAAGGCATGAATTATTATTATTATTATATCATTATCTCTACATACATATGTATCATTTTATATATTGTTCACAATTTTTTGATGCAGTACTAATTTAAGCTTCAAAATCAAAAAAAAATTTTAAGTGATTATTAAAATTTTTCAACAATCCCAAAGTAAATTGTGGTATTAGGCTCAAAAATTAAAAATTTTCAATGTGGTCACTGAAACACAATATTGTATCGAATAATACGTGGCATATGGCTATGAATAAATACCTTTACTCCGCATTAACTTTTTAATACAGTTTTAATTTCTAACCATTTCAGGATTAAATAAATATTATGATGAAAATTAGCAATACCAGGTTGGGAGGATATATTAGGAAAAAGTTAATATACAATACTAAACAAATAGACTTTCTACATAGCAACAAAAAGGATATGATTCTTGTATAAGGATCAGACGTTGTAATGAACTTAAAAGAACAAAAATAAATATTAAATGATTAAAAACATCAAACGTGTGAGAAAAACCTTTATAGACAACATTAACTTTTACCATTACATTTGTAAATTAAGCGAAATGAAGGATTGATAATGGTGAAATGTCCGGAGATAAACCATACTGATAATGAAAATACACGGAAAAATATCATTGCATACGATAACAGATCGAAAATTGTAAAAAAAAATCATATATTATTTTACACTTCAGTTTTAATTGGTAAATTGGCAATTTTAGTCAATTAAGCAACTAACATAAGCCATATCTCTAGCCAAAAAGTTAAGAACGAAGTCTATATCAGAAGAAAGATTATTTGAAAAAGTAGTCATACCTAAAGCAGTATTTTAAGAAACATCTATAGAAAAGATTATGGGAAACAATTCATAAGAATCCAAACCTTCATTGACAAATAAAAATTTGTAGATTAAAAAAAATTATTAGTATTTTTACGTTTCTAATGGTGTGCTTCTTACTTTCTTGTTTAAGCTTCCCATCTCTTAAACTTTTTTTACATAATCTCGTAATGGGCATTTTGTACATGTGGTCAATGCATATTAGTGCATTTTCAACTATTTTACTTTCTGTATTTCGTGCCTTATTCCTCTGATATCGTCCTGCATTTTCTCTAAGCGTTTCCATTTGGTTTGCTGGATTACCTCCATTAGCTGTTTATTGAAGGCCTAGAGTTCAGATCCGAATATAAATATTGGTACAATTAAAGCATTATGTATTCTTATTTTGTTCTTCGTTAACAATTTTTTTTTTTCGTTAAATAAGTTTACTTAAAGGTAATCTTTCAGTTTATTTTCATTTCCATATTTAATTCTATTGTATGTTATAATCTTTGTGTCGATATCATTAAATTGTCCATATCCTTGCGTTATAGCTATTTCCTCATACTTTAATGATATTATTTGAATTTATTTCTACATGTTGTTTTCTCATTTCTTACTGCCATATCTTATAAATCTACTTTTTCTTCCTGATTAAGACAATCAACAATTACTAAGTGGTTTGCTACTAATTTTTCTAGGTTAAAAAAAATATTCCCAAGGTGTATTCTTTACTTTGGTATTGTACTCTTTTATTATATCATTCTTTATAATATTAAACAAGTACAGACTTACCGTCCCTCCCCTTACTATACAAATTGTGGCAAATTTTTGAGATGCTATCTTTTTTGTTATAATTTAGTTTATAGTTTGATTATACACTTCTTATTACCTTAACGATCTTCCCGTTTATTTTCCACTAATTTTGATCTTGTACATACATATCACCTCATTTGACCAAATCAAAGACTTTGGCAACATCTATAGAACGAAAACAAATTACCTTCCTGGTTCCTATCATTTTCCTAATTAATCACTTCAAAATAAAGATCCCATTTGTAGTTCTTCTTCCTAATTTAAGGCGTATTCCACTTTTGCTTTTAATCTTTCTGTTAAAATGTTGTAATATAGTTTCTTAGATATCTTCAACATAGAGATACATCGGTAATGACCACATTCCATTTTGTTAGGTTTTCAAAGTATTAATGTCAGTTCCCAATCGTTAGGTATTTTATTTTCCTCAAATATTCTATTAATTAATTTTAACATTACTTTTATTTTTAATTTGCCACATACAGTTTATCATCCTCAAAGTAATTGATTCATGCTCAGACACTTTTCCAATTTTAACTTTTTTTATAGCTGTTTTTCACTTTTCTCAGAATTTCTCTGACATTTTTTTATTAACTTCATTCCATACTTCTACACTCTTCAAACATATGTACCGTATTTTAATTTTTTAGGGAGAATATTTCGAATACCAGATGAAGAAAAAAAAAAATGATTGTTTCACGCTCCACCACAAAAATTCTCCAAAAAAAAAAAAACGCGTTTCTTCATGAAATTATTTAATATAAATTATTATATTTCTCTATTCTTTTAAAGTTTGTTCCTTTTATATCAGTTGAAATTTTATATAACTGAGTTCTTATTCATTATATATATATATATATATATATGTGAAAATTTTCAAATCTAAACGAGGTCAATCACGATAAAACATTGCTAAAATAAACAGTAGATTTTAACTTTTATTTTCCACAACACTGTAAAAATGTATATACTGTATTGCATAATTTATGAAAATTAATTTATTCATATTTACAAGTATAAACGAGATCAAATACTTACATTACAGCCTGTTTAAAAGCATCGTATGCACTAGCTTTCTTCTTATATTTTTCTTCAAAGTGCCATGCTGTTTTTTGATATAATTCTTCTAATTGTTCATCACTTTCATATTTTAACAGTTCGGCCACATGCCTTAGTATTGAATTAACAGCTTTAGCCTTAGCAAATCTTTCCGTACACTTTTCTACATCTTCTGTACTCACACGTCTTTTTGACAAATCTATGTAACCCTTCTCTTTATCTACTCTAATAACAACTACAGGTTCTGTTTTACCCACTCTAATTAATTTATTTATGGATCGAATACGTCTTCTTGACAATTCAGATAACAAAATCATACCTTCGATATCATTGTACTCTAATAAATGTACATATGCTCCCATTTCCGCTATTGACCTAACATTTACCATCACTACATCTTCAACTTCAGGATATCGCTCTTTATAAAAACGACAAGACAGCGGCATTGTAACCTTAAAAATAACCAAAATTACAGGTTAGGACTCATATATATATATATATGATACATATTTTGTAAAAAAGAAATATGATACATATTTTGTAAAAACGAAATACGATACATATTTTTTTAATTTATGCTACATCAAACATAGTATATATGTACATTACTTCAAATACCTGTATTTACTTTAAGAATTAAATAAAAAAATGTTTAACTTTTAAATAACTTCACGTGTCAAAACAGATTTTCCTCTCAAAAGGAAGTTTGATAGGATAAGAGTTACGCATAGGAGTTTAGAGTACAATAAATTTAGATCAAATGGAGAAGTAAATTTTCTGAATACAAGAAACTAAATTCGTAAAAATAGTACGGCGAAACCTCAAAAGAGGGTACTAAGATCAACTATAATTCATTTCTGTAATCTTGTCTCAGAATAAGGAATGATTCAAATATCCCGCTAAAACACGGAACACATAGCATAAAAAGAAACATAAACAGTTATGAATCTAGTAGTTCGTCGACAATATTAATCTTTTTCTTTATTATATGAAAATAAATGAAAAAAAATTCATTTTAATGAAAGTATGTTTGTACAAACATTACTTTTTGGATTAATATGTACAACAAAATTAAGATTGAATATTATTAAAATAAAACAATACAAAAATGTAATTAAACGTTTACAGGTTATGAAAAATGGCGGATATCTGGCATTCATTTATCCATACTAAAGTTGCCTGTTCAAGAACCAATGAAATCTCTTAATAATATGTACTATTTTGTCGCAATATTTAAATCACTCCTTATTCTGAGACAAGGTATAGTATATACAGAATTTATTTGCGATAGATTTTTAAATTTAGATTAAAATGGCTTTTATGTACATGCAATATTTATCATTCAACAATTCGTTATGTTCCATAACTGTTATTAAATAATCGCATTCTTTATAATTAGTTATTATAGACAATTAATGTATTATGTGGTCAATAAATGTACGATTGCAGAGAGCAAATTAATATGTTTTTTACACCTGCGAATAAATTAAACTACGATAAATTTAAATGTCGATTAAATGCAGGCAATAAAAACATCTAAAATTTTACCGGAACATAGTAATGATCAGAAAGTTATCAGATGATTATGTGATAAGCTATAACATATTTTTTCCTAAAACCTATTTACCTTTTTTTTAATAGCACTTCTCAACTTTTGATAAATAAATTGGATAAAACTTCATCAGAGGGCGCTTTTGTAGTGTTAAAAAATTGAGTGAGAGTTACTTGTTATGGCATTTATATGATTAGCTTGCTTCTACACCAGCATGAAGCCAACGTATAACCCCCACAACAAACTGAAATTAGCAAAAGTTATTTTACAGTTAACTAATTGAACTTGTTTTGTCTATTTTAGCAGATAAATTGATATTTATTGATATTCATATCATTTTTTAGAAATGTAAGAACTGTAAAAGTCTTTTTTCTATATTTTGAAATAAATCGTTTGAATTAAAAAAATATTTTCAAGAAAAATTCATATTTATTCTTAATACGTTATATTTTCTTTTCAATGTTTGAATAACAAAGAATAATAGCTAGCTAATGAAATTACTGTAAATAAATAAATTTGAAAAATTATTGTACATTGTATAGTTGTACATACAAGTTGAGTTCGCAATCAAAACAGATAATATAAACAACTTGTTTGGATAATTGTGCAACGCGTGTGATTTCTCATTGGACATTTCTGGACGCGGTAGCAAGCAGTGAACATGTCGAGTGAGGGTGAAAATACTAAAAATATTTCATCTGAGGTATGTATTTAATTTTTTAATATAGTTCTTATGATGTTTTAGATAATTACCCGCTTTTGTAGTAAGAGTTAGCAAAAGTATGTTATTTTCTTTATCTATTTAGTGTATAAACAACATGTTTGGATGTAGAAAATTCACTATGGCGTCTGTTGATGTCTTAAAAAGCGGGAAAATGAATTAAAATTTTCTTAACTTTGGTAAACTTTTTCTTGAATTAGGGAGACGAACAGAAGAGCCCCTTGGATAAGGAAAAATCTGAAAAAATGGATGTTGATAGTGAAGATAAGGAAAATGAAAAAAATAAAAATGATGACAGTGATGGAAAAACTAAAGAAAATTCACAGGAAGCTGAAAGTAAAGATAAGGTGAATGCCGAATCGAAGGACAAAGAAAATGAAGCAAAAGAAGATGGTGAAAAAGTGGAAAAAAAGACAAATAAGGCACAAAAAGACATTGAAAATGATACAAAATCGGAAGATACTAGTGAAAAAGATGACGATGAAAATGATAAAGATGATGAAAAGAAATCTGTTCCATTGCTTGACCAACCATTAGAAATATCTGGTACTCGTGAACGTAAAAAAGTACAGCGTTTTAATGATGATTTTCAGAGAGATTCAAAGGAGGTATTAAATTGATTATAGATTATTGAATTAGTTACATGTAACATTACATTAAATTATGCATAAATCTCATTTATGTGTATTTTGTGTTATCAAAGAGAATGATATAATTATTAAAGAAATTGCAGTGTGTATGTTTTTCTGGGCTATATTTTAACCTCTAAAAAAAATGAAACATTTATTGAAATGTCAGAACACCAAGGATTCATATCTGAACTGTCCTTTAATATAGCAAATACCTGGAAGAACATATATATTGTCTAATCGGCATCAGAATCAATATACATATATATATATATATATATATATATATATATATATATATATATATATATCTCTCTCTCTCTCTCTCTATATATATATATATATATATATATATATATATACACAGACTTGTTCATTCTAGAATTAGATATGCGCTGTCCACAAGTGGAAAGAGTGCAGTTAGGTTAAAGCGCGCGAGAAAGGAGGATAGAATATCTCTCACTGGCAGTTTCGTTTTCTCCCACTTTTGTATTGCAAACAACTTCCCCTACTTTCTCGCGTTTATTTCAAGAATATTTTATTAGTTTCACGCCAAACGGCAAAACATTTCAAGAAAATAGCCATGTTTGAAAATCTTTTTAATTTTTAGAATTTTCTATTTCATTTATTTCAAGAATATTTTATTAGTTTCACGCCAAACGGCAAAACATTTCAAGAAAATAGCCATGTTGCATTTTATTAAAAGATTCAAATAAAATGCATCAAATAATTTATACAATTCAAAAATGTAGGTACGTATTGTCAATGCACGCGAGAAAGTAGGGGAAGTTGTTTGCAATTCAAAAGTGGGAGAAAACGAAACTGCCAGTGAGAGATATTCTATCCTCCTTTCTCGCGCGCTTTAACCTAACTGCGCTCTTTCCACTTGTGGACAGCGCATATATATATATATATATAATTCTAGAATATATATATATATATATATATATATATATATATATATATACAGTCTGTATATATATATATATATATATATATATATATATATATATATATATATAAATAAACAAGGAACTAGTAGGTAATTCGAACTTGATATTTTTTTTTTCTCTTTAGATTCTCTAGAGAGTCTAAAGAAAAAAATATCAAGTCTTTCAGTTCACAGACAAAAATGATAATGTGTGTATTCATTCTATCAAATCTTGATTTTTGAACAACCAGTGAGAGAAACGTTATATAGCCTTAACTAACTGCATTTTTTTTTCAGCAGCTTGCAGAATAAAATATTTGACCTCAAATGACATGATGAGCTTCAGTTAGCACTTTCGAAATTTTTTTATAGTAATTAAATATATTTTAGTACAGACATTTAAAATTAATGTCTGTAAATGCACCTATGTGAAATCAATTTTAAATGCATTTCTACTTTATGAATTATATATAAAACATAAATTTAAATGTTCATATACATATATGCAGATGCAATGAATACATTAGCCTGAAAAAAAATTTTCAGAACATTATACATTTAAGTTATATATATATATATATATATATATATATATATATATTAACATAATTTCTCAAACATGAATTACATATGCATGTTGTATATTGTTAAATTTTCAATATAAATATAGTTATTAAAATTAAATAAATATTTTTAGGGTGCTAAATTGGAAATACCAACAGGTAAAGGAGTTGCTTTGGGTGAAATACCTCGCATTGATGCCTCCATATCCCGTTTTAAAAATGACGATCTTAAATTGTTACACCGTTTATTGTTTAAAACACCAGGAAAAACAACTATGATTAAAAAAAATATAAAGAAATTTAATGGTTTTGATTTTTCGAAAGACAGTGATGAATATGGAAAAAAACTAGCTAGTACGCAGAAGTTCGAAGTGAAACAACTAAAAAGTATATGCGAAATGTTAGATTTGGAAAAAAAGGGAGTTAAGGAAGAAATTGCTGAAAGAATTGTAGAATTTTTAATTGAACCCAAGGATTCAGGAAAACCCATTGGTGGTGGCAGACCTAAAAGAACAGCTGCTGTTAAAGCCAATAATAGAGGTTAGATTAATTTACATTGTTATTATTGATATATTTTATTTTAGCATTTATTAGATATTTTTAATTAAACAATTTATCAGCAGATTACCTGTTTAGATGTGTGTAGCTAGTCCATCAATTAGTTTTGCAAGGGGGTAGATTGCAGTATGATTGTATGTGAGTGATATCCTCAGACACCATAAATGAAATCTGAGTTTGGTTAATTAATAATTGAGTTTTTTTTTTCATTGAAAGTGTCCCTTTATTATACTTTTTACAATCAGACTTTTCATTAATTTTTTGCTCTATATTGATGTGTCTATTTCGTTATTGTCTGACAAGAACCAATTGAAACAAATATTTGTTCTCGCAAAGAAACTACTTATTCGCACATTCTGTAATTAGTCCCAAGATTAATTATTTAATAACAAAAATTAATCATATAAAAAATCCAAATACTGGGACAATAAAACAGAATATCGCGTTTTATTCCGACGTACGTTGTTCCTTCCATTATTTATATGGAATCGAATTATCGAAATATCGATAGAATTAAATGTAGACATATTGTAAAATTAACATGTAACAAAAAGTAAATGCTTAATAAAACTAGAAAAAAGTTTGGGTTAAATTTTCTACTAAGCAAAACTAAACTATATTGTAGACTCAAGCTTTGCAAATAATGTTTAGTCTTATGCTATTTACCTCGGCTTCTTATAAAGGAATTTTGAGGAATATTGAAAATGAGCTAGACGTTTAAATCATTCTTCAAAAATTTTAAAATTACCAGGGACACCTGTTTCAACTATTCAACTGATAACCTGTGTGCTGATAAGGTCAGAAGTTTAGTTTTATTCTTTTATTTGTAAAGAATAAACTACTATTATTTGCCTTGTAAAGGTATCTTTGAGTTCTAATGTAAATTTAATACATTTATTAAATTAAAAATATTTAAAATCTTTAAAATTCTTCTAGTTTCGCTCCACTATTAAGTAAGGAATATATATAAAAAAAATACATTGCAATGTTTATTGTCTCCAGTGGATTATAACATAAACTACATACACATTATAGACCAATACAACTAATACTGTCTGTATAATGGAAAATTTAGAATATGTATATCTTTAATATATTAATCTTTAATAGAAATGTGCGTGTTTGCTGCAATATATACTTATAATACATGTTTGATCGTAAGAAATGTCTTATGTTCATTTGCAATTTATATATGTATATGTTTAAATATATTAAATATAAGAAGACATGCTCTTTTGCAGACTCTGTACATATGTACATGAAATGTATTTAATGCAAGTATATATGTATAATAAAAATATAATTTTATATATATATATATATATATATATATATATATATATGTAAATGAGAATTTTTTTTAGTGGTTTGTAGAACCTTCGTATGATATTTCAAAGAGTAGATTTATTTCGGAGCGTAAACGTCAGGTTTAGGGTGACTTCAGCAAAATACTATTACTACTGCAAATATTTTAAAATAACTCACGGGCCCGCCGACGTTTTAAATTTGTTTTATACACTATGTCCCTGTCTTGTATATCGCTTCACGTTGCAGACCTTTTATTATATGCAACTGTCCGGCATCGCTTATCACGCGAATATAAAGCGCCGAGCAGGGAACGGTTTAAGATTGGTGAACGTTCCCACTTATGCTATAATTGGCTAGAGTAACTCTGCGTTAGTAAAACCTGTTATCAATGCATACACATATGTAACGATGCAAATCATCGCATTAATATTTTAGATTTGTATATATAATTAAAATGCAAAATAAAGATAAAATGCTCTATATATTTACAATATTTTGGCTTAAATAGTTTGATTTACGTAGGTTGCTTTAAGTGTTGCCGTTCAGCTATTTCCTGCAAGGTGGCGCTCTCGAAAATATTTTTGTCGTACTCTCCGAGATTTTTTTTAGTCCAAATAGCATTTACAGATTGCTAGCATATGTTGTTGTCTCTTTTTAAAGTGAATTTTGTGAAAACTGGAATTAACCCGCGAAAATTTTCGACCCATAATTTTTTATGATTTTAAAGACGGTCTCACTCGACAAGAGTGTTTGCAAAAATCAAGCCATTGTTTGGCGATGAAGCACCATCGTTGGTAACTGTTGAACGGTGGTACAGCGAGTTTCAGCGTGGGGTCATCGCTCAAAAACCAGCATCGCGAGGGACGGTCTGCCACTGCAGTCATTCCAGAAAACATCGACGCCGTGTACTACACGATAAAGATAGACAACCACTGCACATACAGAGATATTTGAGCATTATTGGGCATAGGTATGACCCAAATCAGAACTATCCTGAATGATCACCTTGCCGTCAGAAAGCTTTGCATTCGACGGATAACACACAATTTAACGGAAACTTAAAAAAAGCGCGTATGGATTGGTGTAAAAAATGCTTAAAAAATTTAACCGAGATCGAGCAAAATCTGTATAAGATATCGTTACAGGTGACGAAAGTTGGATTTATTGTTACAAGTCAGAAAACAAGCAACAATCGGCTCAATGGCTCTTCAAAGACGAGGAGAAACCCACGAAAATAAGACGCCGACAAAACTCTGGCAAGAAAATGGTAACTTCTTTTTTCGAACGCACTGGTCATCTTGCTACTATTTCTTAGAGGATCGTCGCACAGTCAATGCTGAATGATATACAAGCATTTGTTCAAAACAATGCACCATCACACAACGCATTTCAAACAGAATATTTTTAGCCGATATACATAAAAGACAAAATGCGTGAATTGAAATTTAATACCCCGGAAGCAACTGTGGAAGCCTACGAAAACTTAGTATCTGAGGTGACTAAAGAACAATATTTTGAGAACTGGTTCCACCGAATGCGGATGTGCATAGATTATAAAGGCGGATATTTTGAAAAATAATAAAAAATAAATTGGTTAAAATAATTAATTTTTTCTGTATCATCCGCAAAACTTTTAAAGCAAGCTACATATATCGGAGATTAGCTAGAGAATTATACTATTTTGTAGTATGCATTGTGTCTATTATAAACCAATAAATTAATTATAATCTGTTAATTTGTTACTGTAAGTACATATTAACATATCTGTACTCTTTTTTCTGTTTTTTTCTTTTTAATTGTGATTTCTTTTTTCTAGTGTAAAGTTTTTATGACTTGATATTGGAAACATTACCTGCTAATAGTGTGTGTGTGTGTGTATGTACATATAAAGTTTAAATCACGAAAGTTTGTCGATGTATCAGTAACGCTGCAAAATACGAACATATACCGGCATTTGTCTAATTCATCGGTAGCCACATGTATTAAAGAAAGAAAGGGCACAAACGTTTTTTTGAGTTACACGTTACGTCTTACGATATTGTTATATTCCTTGTTTTTTACGGCTGTTATTTGTTATTGTTCTAATAGCTAATTTATCATATTTATTTCAACATCCTTGTAAGTTTACACTTAAGTAAACCTACGTAGATAGCTTTTACATTTGTTATTTACAGAGGTTTGCAGGTTAAGTATATAGTACATTATCTCATCTGACACTAATATAAATATAGTATTTAATTTGACATCCTCACTTCCTATCGACATGTTATTTCATACGACAGTGATCACGTGATCGGAAACCATTCCTGCACGCGTTTCTATGTCGTTTCTTTTCGTTTCGGCATATTTAACAGTCTTAACAACAGCAGTCGCACAGGAATATCTCACAACGAATACAGAAACGTAACTGAGGGCAATTTCTCATTATTAAAAGTATCCTTAACAGAAAGACAATTACAAGAACTTCGAGAAGCTTTTATTGCACTAATCCCCATGTAGTGGCAATAACCAATTTTGGTTTATTGCAAAAAATGAAGTAATTTACATAATGTTACTTATGCAGCATTTCTGTAAATTTAATGCGGCGTGTGAATCACTGTCATCAACTGTTGAGTCTTCATCATCTATAAATATAGATGATACATTCTAAAAAATACATTACAAAGAAATTCAGTTTTTATTTTTTTAAAAAAAAAGTAATTTACACATTAAATTTTTGATAAAATTCGAAAAATATGGTACACCGATATCTTTCCCATCTTTCTTTAACACTATCCTAAAAGGTATAAAAAAGTTTATATTAATTTTGTGATAGTGTAAAGAAATCTGTAATTCTATATATCGTAAGTCTTTATTTGCACTTTGCAACTGAGTTTTTACTAAACTGTTTACGTTTATTTCTTACATCTATTTCTTTCACACTTTAGATTTTTGGAATATTTCTTCCTTAATTGTTTAAGTATTATTTAGTGTACATCGATATTGTCTTGGTCTTGTTCTGATTGTTCACAGCATGGTGGCGATTTAAACACTTTAAAAGTTAGTATTATGAGTTTACAAAATGAAATTAAAACACTTAAATCTAGCATACCGCAACTTCCGCGTTTAGTGTTTCCTCAGTCGATATCAAAAAGATTGTGCATGAGGTTACAGATCGTAAACAATGTAAAACATTTAATTGTTTACGACTTCAAAGAATCCAATTAGACAACGGAATATTGAGCTGATTGAGTCTAGTATGTTGTTAGATTAACAACATACTAGATAATATTGTCGTGATAAATGCAAACTTAATGAGTGTTTGCCTAAAAGTGAGGTAGACTTAAAAATAAGGTATAGGAATAGCATTCTTACTATCGTATCGTCGGAAAGCTAAACTCTCCAACAGCTCTCCCATTGCACTTTAATGTATATTATCAGAATACTCGTGGTTAGCCATCTAAATCTTACGTCTTTTTTTCCTAATGCTTGTGAATTTAATTTTGACGTGGCTCGAGGATTCTTTTATCAATTCTGAATATTTCCTTCCTATTATACTGCTATTAGATCTGACAAGAAATATACAATGGTCGGTACTTTGACTGGTGGTTGTGTTCTCGTAGCATTGTCTGGCAGGATTTATTTTCAGACTTTAGACAGCCCCCCAGTTTTTTCAATTGCATCTCCAATTGATTGCATAATTTGCGAATGCTCCTTCAATTTCCTGAAATTTTTTTTATAAAATGTATATATTCTCCCTGACACGGAAGTGGATATTTTTATTAAATCTTTTTTTGAAGCCTTAGAAGTTTATCTAATTAATAATCCAATTGTATTTTTTGGGAGACTTCCACCTATCTTCATTCATTAGTGAATATATTACTTTTTCTTCTAAAGTTTCCGTGTTTCCTGTCACTCGTAGGACTCATTATAATTTCCGTAAGGCTAATTTTTCCAGGCTATGTTAAGATCTACTTCATATTGGAGCAGTGGCGGCTCGTGAGTATTTGACATGGTGAGGCAGATAGAATAATAAATATTCAAAATTGTTTACAATTGATTAATAAACTCTATATACCTACTACATATAAAAACAGTTTATATATATTTATATATATATATATATATAGGGCTTCCAGTACAAACAGGGCTGCCAGACGTGAACTGAGCCCTATATCGCGCCCCATTAGATTTTTAAAGGAAAACGAAGTTTCAAAGCAAACCCTTGTGAAACGAAAATAAATATTCTAAAAAATCAAACAAATTCTAAAAACATTAATCAAAAATAAGAACTCAATCTTCTAGGATTTAAAAATAAAAAATAAATACATTCCTATTATAATATAAAATTTAATAATATAACAAATATATACATATATATGTATATATATAAATCAACAACAATAGACTTACCGTGTATTGTAAGAGATTTTGATAAATCAGGGTTTGGTCTTGGAAGGTTTTTGACATATAATTGATCTTCTACCGATAGAACAACGAACGTATTTCTTATTAAAAAATCTACAATGTGTTGTGTATTTCTTACATTTTCTAAATCCATATTCACAATTTTTAAATCACTGAAAATATCACTAAACAAATATTAAAATATTTAACCTAACTTTGTTATTCCCCTGCTGTAATTTGCGATTCGGGCCGAGAATGTCAGCCTCGAGTATATTCGGTAGTTCGGCGATTGTGATTCGATGAGAGGCTCAGTTTAAATTGGCTTCAGATAATTATTGTATTGTACATACATACATACATTGATATCTAAATAATATCTACTTGAAACAATAAAAATACTGCTGTTAAAACTTAAAACATATTATTTGCGTGGAGGAAATATTGAGAAACTGTACAAGAAGAATGTAAACCTTCAGACATCTTTATATCATTAAATAAATACTTAATTTATCCTATTAATAATGCTTTCTATATTATTAAAAAATTCAAAAATGTCACAATAAAGTTAGAAAAATCTATTAACTTTTTGAATATTTTTTCTTCTTTGTTATCTTTTAAATATCTAGCTAATACTTTACTGTAATTTCCATAGAAATTGAGAATTTTTTTGACTGCTGTAGTGCGTTATAAATATTCAATGAGAGGCAATGAGTGGCCGAGCCTCAAATATTCGTGTTTAGTAGGGATATACATAGATCAAGCATGAAGTTGGTCGGGGCAAGTATACGCGCTCGTACATTCGCACGGAATTAAAATGAAATGATAAATTTGTACTTTGCTTGTAATGCCGGTTTATTTAAAACTATTTTCTTATTGTTTATAAGATAAATTCTGAATAAAAGATGATAATTAATTTATAAAGAATTTTAAAAGTATACATATTATTCTTGTTATAATTCCAAGATTTAGATGGTGAGGTACTGCCTCACCTGACCAGCCGCCACTGTATTGGAGCGTCCTTGATGAGCATAATGATATTGATATGATTAATGAATTCTACAAGAAACTCTATGATGTATTCGATATGTCCCTTCCTAAATTCAGTTCTTCTGGTCATTCTATCTATCCCCCTTTGTTTAACAAGGAGATTAATACAACTCTAAAACAAAGCAGAAGTATCATGGTAAATGGAAGTGTTCTAACAATAACGAATTTAAAAGTTATGCACGAAGTGGATAATCCTCATGTTATTGTTGTTTTTTTTTGCTGAATATGTATACAAGTCCCTTAAATGCATACCCTTTCAGAGTTTCTCATACTTATCACTCTTCTTTTTGAATTCCTCTAATATCTGATTCCGAGCTGGTGAATATTATGTCTTCTTTCTTGAATAAATATGCATCTGGTGATGATTTGATCCCTAGTTTTTTGATTAAAAATAGTCGAATATTCTTACGGCCCCTTTGCTGAGGATCATTAATACTTCCATTACATCATCTATCTTTTCGAAATTGTGGAAATATGCTAGAATTGTACCTGTTTTCAGGAACGGTGACAAATTGAAAATAAACAATGGTTCCAGTGCTATTGCTTCTAATTTTGCTAAAGTATACGAGCAGTATTTATAGAGTTACATATTTCATAATATTCGTTCTTATATTTCTCCGCGATAGCATGGTTTTTTCTCCGGAAAATCTACAGTGACTAATCTAGTAACTTTCACATAATATATTGTGACATTATTGACTGCCAGGGCTAAGTTGACTACATATGTTTTGAGTTTTCCCGTGCATTTGATACTATTGATTATTTAGTGCTGTTAAATAAACTTTCTTATTTTGGTTTTTCTCTTTCCCTTTCTAGTCTTATAGGGTCGTACCCGAATAATAATGTCCAATGTATTTATAATGGGTCTTTCATTAAGCGCTTCCAATCTTTAATTTAAATTAAAAATTGGAAGCGCTGGAAATTTAAATAAAACAAAGTCTGTGCTAAATATCATCGATGCCATTATGTATGGAATATAACATCGTGCAAATGTCCGCCGCGGCTTCGCTGGGTGCCACGCATCCGAAATGTCCAATTTTCCATGACGCTGGCGCATAAATGAGGCTGAATTTGACCGATGGCATGGATTAGGTTGACTGAGTGCCGCCGTGGTTTGTAGCTTATTCGCATAGACCTGCGATTTAAGGAAACCCCACAAGAAAAAGTTTAACGGGGTCAAATCGCACGATCTCGGTGGCCAGTTCACATCATCTCCACGTGAGATGACCATGTGTCATGTGTGGCATGTAACGCCGTCCTGTTGAAACCACATGTCGTTGGTGTCTATATCAAAACACCCATTTTGATAAAAAAATTTATCATTTGCACGTGTAGTTGAACGTTATATCCGTCCATGGTGATTTGGAGAAACAGACTGAATAGATGATAGCCAATTCGACAAATGCAGCTCAAACAATATGGCGGCTATCAACTGTCAAACTTCGGAAGTCCCTACTGGAAAACCCGTTATCTACCTCCGGTATTCCACAAGGTTCGAATCTTAGTCCACTATTCTTAATTTTTATAAACGACTTTCAAGTTTACTTTCTAATGCCCTAGGTTATACTAAGAATATTAAAATTTTCAATATGGTATCGTCTAATACGGATGTCATGCACTTACACGAGAGTATTAATTTTAGTATTGATTGGTCTATTGTTAATCGTTTGTCTGTGAATATTGAAAAATGCTTTGTTATGTTTTTTACTAGAAAATTAACACTTTTTTCTTCTTATTCTAAAAATGGGTATACACTTTTGAAAACTAATTCAGTGTAAGATCTAAGAATATTAGTTAACTACTTGAATTTTAATTTACATACAACATATGTTGTCTCTCAGCTGTTGAAACATTGAAATGTACTCTACGATGTAGTAAATTCTTCAATGACGCTGATCTACTCAAAACATTGTATTTTGTCTTTATTCGAAGCAAGCTTGAATATGGATCTATTATTTAGTATTCCTTTTACAATACTCAAAAATTGACTATAAAAAGTTCAACATAGGTTTTAAAATTTTTGTGGAACAGAACTTCTGGTATTTATCCGGATAGAGTAATTTAGTACACTTTACTGGAACAACATAACACTCAATTTTTGTCAGATCGAAGAAAGCAACGTAGCGCACTTTTTTGCATGAATTAACCAGTGACCAAATTTACTGTCCCGAGTTGTTTTCTGCAATTGATTTTAATATTCCACGTATAACCTCTTGCAGTTTTCTACATTTGCTCATCGTACACCGAGGGCAAACATTTGTTGGGAATTCCCATTAATCCATATGATAAAAGACTGTGATGCCGAATACACCGACGTATTCACTGGAGATCGACATTGAAGTTGTATTGAAGGATTTTTGGTTTTTGCTTTTGTTTTTTTTTTAATTTTTGGCAGATAAAGATATATTTTCTGTTGGTTTTATTTATTATTTATAGAGTGTAATTACTTGTACTTTTGTACGTACTTTGTATTTTGGACAATAGGTTTTATATATATAAAAGTATAAATTAATTCGTTATAGAAATCTGTCGCTAAATGTGTATACATATGTTGCTTATTTGTTATTATTTTCACTCCGAAAGAACGTTATAACGTGCTCATATACACTTTATATACAAGTCCGATTATAGTATGAGGAGGAGGATCTATTTCCGCTAAATCAAAGAAAAAGCAGCAAAAATAGATTGGCCTTAGTCTTGAAAATGTTACTCGACTCACGATTCCCTAAATCGTTGTTTTAAAAACGTTCAAGTCTATTTGCTTTCTATTAATACTCTAGTTGCAGACTCTTTACATAAGGGGAACTGTCGCCCATCGCGTATTATGTGACATATTACGGAGCGACATTTGAATGAATATCAATTAGTTTATGTTCGCATCGGTAAAATATATGTATATACGGACACACATACGATAACGTTGCAAATCACTACATTATACAGAGATGCTATGGAGATTTTAGATATGTACATATACAGAAATGAATTAAATAAACATAAGAAAATATACATATATGAAATTAACAAAACAAACTATTATATTATAAAAATATGTCCTTAACAATTATGCCGCCTTTTTTTTAAATATTTTATATATAAATTCAATTGAACTCAACTACATGTTGTATTATATACTATATTTATTTTAAGAAGTGCAAATTTAGATTCACCTATCTTTAATTTTTGTAATCTTTTGCAGCTCAGTTTAGTTTTATTTTCTGAAAATGCGTGTACAATTGAAACGCCAAAATTTCGTACCTATTCTGCATTTTTCAATTCCGTAGTAACTTTTATACAGATTTGGCAGTGCTTAATTCATATATTCATAGATAAAATTCATGATTAGATTTTTTGAACGTTAGTTTTATATTTTGCTGATTATTTTTTAAATATTCTGCTAATATTTATTTTTCAAAAATCATAGTGTTTTATTTAATTCTTCTGGTATTTATATAGGATCCAAAATAAATTACAATCTATACTAAATTTAATTATTTCGTAGGATATTCTTCACACGATGATTCTTATTCAAGTGATGAAAGACCAAGTCCAAGAGGTAGAAGGGATAAAGGTAAACGTTCAAACCTAAAGGAAGAAAGTTCCAGTGAGAGCGATGAAGAATTTCGTCCATCCGATGCAAGTGAAGACAAACCTCCTGTTAATAAACGTAAACGAAGAAGCAAAAAGACGCAGTCAGATGAAGAGGAAGTTAGTGGTGTTGAAGAAAGCGCTGGTAGCTCTGATGAAAGTGACGTAAGCAATTTTTGAGAAAAAAATACTTTGAAAATATGTATTTATACATAAAAAAATCTTTTTTATGTTTAGAATTCTGTCTGATACCATTTTGTTCATATTCTTTGAAAACACAGTAGTTTTTAATCGCTTCAAGCACTTTTAAAACTAGATTGTAATCTAAAAGATTTTTAGGCTAGTCTATTAAGGACGAATTTAAATAGCTAAGTAGTTATTAATAGACTTAATTCAAACGCAAGAAGCATCGTTGTGCAT
This sequence comes from Dermolepida albohirtum, assembly GCA_031893035.1. NCBI lineage: Eukaryota > Metazoa > Arthropoda > Insecta > Coleoptera > Scarabaeidae > Dermolepida > Dermolepida albohirtum. The sequence goes on along the minus strand of JAVIWB010000805.1, from coordinate 1,786 downwards.
AAAATATAAGGAGCTTTACCTTCATATGATGGTGTAATGTTACCTAATATTATTTCTTTTAAAACTATTTTGTAACTCAATAATTTAAGGTATTTTATCCAAAGTAAAATAGATACATTTTAATAAATAAGAAAACTTTACTTCTCTGCATAAAGTAATGAGATAAGACTATTAATTAAATAATCTTTGTACATTGTAATTTTGTAATCCAATTGCATCGCGCTTATTTCATTCGGTCTAGAGTTTTCGGCTTTTTGACAGAGCGTCTATATAAAACGGAAATATACTAATATTTAAGTGAAAAGACGAAGTCCTAGATTTCGTTAAATATTTGTAATTAATATTTTTTTTGGAAGAAGTTCCTAATTTAATCATCGCGTACGTGCGATGTGGTAAATACAATACTTGAGTACTTACTCATTTTCTTACAATAAGTATGTATTTGTTTTAGGACGAACCGAAAAGTAAAAAAAGAAAAGTAGTAAACAGTAAGACTAAGTCTAAGGGAACACCTGCTAGAAGGGGTCGGAAACCCGCCGCAGCAACAGCAGCAACGTCTGCCAAAAAGAAAACACCGGCAAAAAGAGGTAGAAAACCCGCTCAAAATAGCTCTGAAGAAAGCGAACATCAAGAGGAAGAAGCCAGTTCATCAGAAGATGAACCTTTAGTTAAAAAATCGAAAAATCCTCAACCACCGACAGTAAGTAAATGCTGCTGTATATTTATGAAATAAGCAAAAAGTTTTTTGAAATATCACAAGAAAAAAATGTTCTGAAATTGCAGAAATGATAAATTACTTTATATTTGATCTATAGATATTTATATCGAATTTGAAATTATTTAAAAAGAAATATAATAACGCTGCTATTTTTATGTACGGATCAATTCACTGATGTTTACCGATGCGATGTCATCATATTTTAAAATGAATCAATAATTTTTGAACCTACAATCACCACATTGAATTTGATCCTGTGCATTTAAATATATAGTAAAATTAAGTTATTCTTTTATGAAATTTTATTTGCGAATGTGTGACTGTAAAAACTAATTTCTTTCATAAAGTAACCCAATTTTATTAAGTGTTACAAGACCTGTATATGTATTTTTTTAAAGTAAGAAAAAATCAGAATGTAGTTTAAAGCTTGATAACTGCTAATATTGAAAGAAAAAACATTTTATGCTTTAAATTTATGTTGTCTATATCGATACAGTTTTTTTATTATTAGTAGTTTGCAATCGATGTCCATATTACCATCTTATTAATAATTATTTCACATATTTGGCAAAAACTAAAATTGTATAAAATCTAAGTATGAAAAATATATTAATTTAAAATGATTTCAAGGAAAAAATCTTTAATAATAGAAAAAAGAAAAGATATATGAGGATTGGTGCATTAATAGTATAAAATTGTACAATATTCTTAATTCAATAAAATTGGTTTTGAAGTTGCATAATTCGTTATAAATACAATTTACTATTTAATTTATAACTAAAAAAAAATATATACAGTAAAACCTGTGTTAACGGCCACCTGTCTAAAGCGGACACCTGACTAAAGCGGACACCTAAAGTTCCCCGAATCGACTATAAGGAAATTCCCATACACAAATACCCGTTAATTACGGCCACCTTTGTAAAACGGCCGCGGCCAAATAACCCAAACTTTTACGGCCTATTTTCATAGAAATTTACCTGCCAATGTCGGCCGGACTATTTATGACATGTATATCTTTATTGACGGAAATACCTAATACAAATTGTCGGGGTTTCCCGGGGTTTC